>SEYY01019288.1:187500-192500 GCA_009176605.1 Armadillidium nasatum | reverse complement strand
TAGTGACTCAAAGGGTTCAAATGATAAAAGATCTGGTGTACTCGCAGTGGCAACGAATGTGGGCAACTGGAAATTCCCGTCGGAAATGAGGCCGGACATTGATAATGACCAGCATTGACCGCCAGCAGATATCAAAGCTTGTGAATTACGATCGCTTCGCATTATAGAATCCAGATAAGGAATTATTAAGGATCTTCTCCAGAACTCCGTGGTATTTGTTGTTGGAAGTTGCTGGAGTGATGCTACCTACCAACAATCTGTCGTATATGCAGATTCAGTCCCAGTTGCTCGGCTATTTGTTTAACTTTTAACACTTCACCTGTGATTTTTTATTCTTCCTTTTGACGATACCCAAGGTCTTGGATTGGAGAGCATTCACAACTGGCTCTAACACCGCATAGTACCGAAGCCATGATGAATGACGACTTACAAGTCGCTGAATGCACCCGAAAGGCGCTTTTACTTGTGGCGGCATTTACTTTAATAGAAAGGGTTTATAACGCTTGTATTATTCGTACAAAGTACTCCTTAAGCACTCTGATACACTTATGTTTTCAGACAATCTGGTCTGGCATAGGGTTGGGATCTTTGGCATTAATTTTCTTCTCAAGGACGACTCGCGGAAAACGTAATAATGCCCTTTATAGTTAGTTCCCACAGTATTGTGGATTTCAGGTATTGTGCTCATATCATTTATTTAAAAAAAAAAATTTACGTGTTGCCACCACTCACTCAGGGGGCCATAATTAAAGGATAAAATAAAACCCACACTATCCCAAACCTAACGTAAATCCCTCATGTGGGCTCAGACAGAGGATTTAAAGAGAGGTATGTTAAATACAACAGGAAAAACAGATGAATGTATGGAGTTCACAGAACAGAGGTGACTGGAAAGGAGGTATCACAACATGCAAGTCTAGAGTTTGCAATGCTCACACAAAGTTCAAGTGCAAGCAAGGTACCCCTTATCCTGCGAGAGCGACGAAATGGTGGTGGAATGCGAGAGGTCAACTCCCTAGAGCATCTGCCGTTGTAGTACCTATAGAAAAGAGAGAGTGCAACAACGTCACGTCGCAGAGAAAGAGCAAGAGAGTTTGAAAGTAGGGGACAGTTTATTAGTCTCTTAGCCTTAAACTCAACCTTATCCAAAAGAAGAGTGGAACTGGAATCACTCAAATGGGAGAACAGTACTCGGTACAAGGACGGATAAGACCCTTATAAAATTGAGGTAACTGTTTAGAAGAAAAAAATTCCCACAATCTGAACAGAACTCCCAACATTTTAGAGGCCACCTTAGCAACCATTGGGATATGAGGTTTCCAAGATAATTATTTATTGTTTATTTTCAGACCAAAAATATTTATGTCGTTCGCAGGTGAGACGGGAGAGCCGTCGAAGGAGATAGAAATGTTTGGAAGTGTGTGTGTGTGTGAGAGAGAGAGAGAGAGAGAGAGAGAGAGAGAGAGAGAGAGAGAGAGAGAGAGAGAGAGAGAGAGAGAGAGAGAGAGAGAGAGAGAGAGAGAGAGAGAGATAGATAGATAGATAGATAGAGAGAGAGAGAGAGAGAGAGAGAGAGAGAGAGAGAGAGAGAGAGAGAGAGAGAGAGAGAGAGAGAGAGAGAGAGAGAGATGAAGTTGAGTTTCAAAGAGTTGAATTTCACAAGGTTGTGGTGGCCTCACGGGGAAATCCCATCCAGATCAGCAACAATTTAATCGGAAAGTTGAAGACGAGAAGCAACTCTAGAAGCAAAAGAGGGAACAGATTTGAAATGAGTAAAGGAATGGAGAGTTGAATCGTCGGCATAAGAATGAACAGAGTTTGAAGTACAACTAAGGATGATATTGATGCAAAGTAAAAATAAAGTAGGAGATAGAACCGAACCCTCATGAACACCGCAATTAATAGGGAAAGAAGAAGTAGTAGCTTCATCAACAAGTGCTGATATGGAGCGATTAGAGAGGAAACAAACATGAATAACCAAAGAGAAGGAGGAAACCCGAAGAAAGGGAGCTTAGAGAAGCAACGCATGCCGTACCTGGTCAAAAGTCTTGGATATGTCAGGCGCCACCACACAAAATTCCCCGCAGTCTCTAAGGGCAGAAGACCATAGATCAGTAAGATAGAAAAGTTTGTCACTAGTAAGCCTCGAGAGTCGAAAGCCATACTGGTGATCTGAAAGTAGGGAGTGAGATTTCAAATGATCAAGGAAATGAGAGTTGAGAATTTGAAAGACATTAGATAAAATACAAGAGAGAGCTAAAGGGCGATTGTTAGAAGGTTCAGAGAGGCTACCTTTTTTTGGGATCGGTTGAACATATGCGCACTTCCAGCACCGAGGAAAAGTATTAGTACTAAGGCATAGAGAGATTAGAGTTAAACAAGGGCACGCTACTGCTCGGAAGCACAATCCCTCAAAACACGAAGAGTGACGCCATCCGGGCAACTTGCCTTCCTTATATTCATAAATTCATCATATGAAAGCACGAGTAAAGACATGGGACACATGAGATAAAAAGAAGTAGGAGGAGAGATGTTGGAATTATCCAGGGTAGAATTAGATAGAAAAAGGAGGTTGAAGAGATTGGCATTTTCAGTAGGAGTGTTAGCTGCAGATCCATCAGATCGAATAAGAGAAGGAAAGGAAAATTTGCAAAAGTTGTTAAGAGATATTTTTGGCAAGAAGCCAGTAATTTACATCAGTAGGAGAACCAAGGAGAACAAGATTTAGTTTGTGTGAAGAGCAATGAAAGAACAATGTTTTCTTATAATTTTTCCGCAACATTGCTTGGACCACATTTGCCAGACATCGTAGAACAACCATAGAAACCCAAGCCCTCGCATTTCTTGGGATCCTGTTCTTCGCTCGTGACAAAATCGTGAATGGCTTTCGCAATGGCTTCAAGCTCTTGCAGCTCTACAAAGGCAATAAATTCATATTTGATTTTATCAGTCTCTTTGTCAAAATACCTCAACCGTATTTATAACAGTTCCTTTCCAGAATTATCAGCGGTTTCATCTGCTAGTAAGCTATTTGCGCACTATTCCTTGACCTTATTAATGATACTTTCCTTTATAGTAGTACAACATAAAGAAACGATCTTATTCTGAATCTGAACTGATTGGCATGTGGCATTTTTCTTCCCATGTTCAAAATGGTTTTTCAGTGACTTCTCCCGCATCTATTCGTAAACGACACAAATCTTTCAGCACTCCCTCGTCTTGATGCTTACTCCTAAGCGATAAATCGTGCATACCAGAAAATATCACACATGAAATTATTGAAGATAATACATTTTTATTTTTCAATATGGTTTTCTTAGAAAACTGGTTAATTTGGATGTCTACCGGCACATCCTGTAGGAACAGTGTTGCAGCTTCAACAACAGTTTAATGCCACTCGGTGTTTGTATGTCCCCTACAAACCTCATGAACATCTTTATATTTAGTGAAAGATCTTATTTTAAAGAGTCCAGGAACCCCCTGACCGGTTTTATTTGGTGGAAATAAAATAAAAAACTTTCAAAATGCTCCCTTTAGACGCTTGGAGTATGCCACCCAAGGAGAATGTGTCTCCAACCATTGATGATTGAATTTCCTCTTTAAAAGGGTAGCATCTTCCAAGAAATTTTAGGTCTTCGGTGGAATCTAACAATCTTTCAGTAACTTTTTCTTTTTCTCAGTCCAAATCATAGATGACTGTCCAAGGTATCTACGAAAATGACTTACGTCATTTTCGTGACTGTCATCCAATGAAACGACAGCTTCAAAATCTGACCCAATATCTTGACTTGTTGAGGAGCTAGGTCTGGGTCCTTCATCATGCGAAGTATGCCTCAGTATTATTATTAAAATTCGACATAATAGAGGTAAACCAAATTACATCTAGGTAGACCAAGTAAGGTACTTATTTCGTTATTTCGTTATTATATATATATATATATATATATATATATATATATATATATATATATATATATATATATATATATATATATATATATATATATATATATATATATATATATATATATATATGAGTAATATATATATAGTGATGGATCGCATATCATATTTTCTCATTTTGCGGATGCGGATGCGGATGCTGATATAGAATTTTCAAGTGCGGATGCAGATGTTGAATTTTCGAAAGTATGGATGCGGATGCGGATGTATAATTTTGATGTGAGGATGTGGATGTGGATGCCATCACAATATATATATATATATATATATATATATATATATATATATATATATATATATATATATATATATATATAATATATATATATATATATTTATTATTTTAAAAGTTCAGAATTGGTATCGGTATCGATCAATTTGAAAGTCTTGGGATCGGTATCGGTAAAATTTTGGTATCGCTCCATCCCTAAAAATATATATATATATATATATATATATATATATATATATATATATATATATATATATATATATATATATATATATATATATATATATATATATATATATATATAATAATAACCAGAAATAAAATCATGAAGAAGGCGACAGAGAGAAGGAAATTTTCCAAAAGAGAGAAGTTTAGTAATCAGAGCTTTGTGCCAAATTCTATCGAAGGCTTTCGATAGATTCATCGAAATGTTTCCAAATATTCCTGTTAAGGATATATATATATATATATATATATATATATATATATATATATATATATATATATATATATATATATATATATATATATATATATATATATATATATATATATATATATATATATTCATCATCATTATCATCATCACCATCCAAACCGTTAGACTGGCGCCTGTCTGGTGCTACTCCTCCAGAATCTTATATATGCATTTTTGTCCTCAAACATTCTGTTCTCTTCCACCTCTTCCAGTGTCTTGCTCCTTCGTTGTATTGCTTCTGCCACCGCCTCCATCCATGGTTTTACCGACGGTCTCCTTCCTTCTATTCTCCATTCCAGCCCCTCTCTCTCTCTCCCCCCCCTTTTC
>SEYY01019288.1:162500-182500 GCA_009176605.1 Armadillidium nasatum | reverse complement strand
ACGAAAAGCCCTAGACTCCACCTTTTCAAGGAGAGCTTTATGAGTGGAACCACCCCAGATATGTGAAGCATACTCCACACAGGGGAGAACAATAGAGGTCAAGCAACTGGGGTGGCGTGAAGAAATTACAAAGGTGCCTCAGAACACCCAACCTCTTAGAAGCTTATTTAGAAAGAGAAGTAATGTGATTTTTCCAAGAAGTATCACTAGAACAAGATACACTAAGAATATTAAGAACAGATGAAGGTTGGAGTTCTGTTTTCGAAGAAGATATTAAAGTTATGTGGAAGGTTATGTCGAGTAGAGAAATGGAGGAACTGAGTTTTCTCTGCCTGAATTTGAAATACGAGAAAGATCAGACGTCAGTTGCTCCAAGGCCACACTTATTGGATCAATTAACTGCTGTTGGGAGGTGCCTCTTTCAAACTGAAAGGAGTAGTGAAGGGTGGAGTCATCAGCATAGGAGTGGATAGGTGATGAAATAATAGAGAGAAGATCATTAATGAAAAAAAAAAAAAAAAGAGTTGGAGATAGGACAGATCCCTGACGAACAACACTATTTATTGATTTAAAAGAAGAACGGTGGCCGTCTACAACAGCTGCTCTAGAACGACCGTAAAGGAAATCAGAAGGAAGGATAGACACCGAAAGAGGGAAGTTTAAAAATCAAAGCTTTATGAAAGATTCTATCGAAAGCTTCGATATGTCTAGTGCCACAGCGAAAGATTCACTGAAACACCGAAGAGCGGAGGACCAAGAGTCACAAAGAAGGGAAAGATCACCAGTAGAACTTTCTTTATAAAAGCCACACTGGCGATCATAGGTAAGATTAGAAAAATGTGTTTCCAAAACTTCCTGTTTAGGAAAGATTCGTAAACTTGGTAGAAAGATATATATATATATATATATATATATATATATATATATATATATATATATATATATATATATATATATATATATATATATATATATATATATATATATATATATATATATCCGCTCCCAGTAAAGCAGTAATTTTTTTTTCTTTTGAAAAAACCCCCTTTTTAGCATGTTTTCCCTTCACAATTGTAAAACGTAATTATTGATATATATATATATATATATATATATATATATATATATATATATATATATATATATATATATATATATATATATATATATATATATATATATATATATATATATATATATCGAGAACCCAGTTCAAATCACAGGAGATTTTATAGCAAATATCTCGGATTTTAAACATCATAGTTTACAAATTGCTTATCCTACATACCTTAACATCAACTTCACAATACAAATAAAATTGATTTTATTTTGTCAGTAAAGAGTATTTCCTTAATTAAAAAGGATTTTCTCATTCTTTTAATTTATTAACGTATCTCATCCTTTCAAGATCCCTCCTAATGTGGACGAAAGAATAAAAACGGTATTAATATTAGATATAAAATATTTCTTATTAATATGTGAATTTTATATTTGATACAATCTTTCGGCTTCTCAGGGTCTCTTTGTATTTGGAATGCAAATTTTATATTTAGAAATATTGCTTTGCCTCTAATGAAGATATTCCTCTCTCTCTCTCTCTCTCTCTCTCTCTCTCTCTCTCTCTCTCTCTCTCTCTCTCTCTCTCTCTCTCTCTCTCTTACATTGTGCTCATTTACTCACCTGTGTAAGCAAATAGAATGTGTTTCTTCAAAAATGGAGAAAGCCTTCAAGTCTCACAGGCAGGCATTAATAGATTTAAAAAGAGAAAAAGAGTGCCTAAATTGAGATAAAATCAATGTTGCCAAATAAAAAATTCACATTAAATATTAATATATATATATATATATATATATATATATATATATATATATATATATATATATATATATATATATATATATATATATATATATATATATATATATATATATATATTGATTTTTATTTGCTTTTCCTCATGAATATGAATTTGTCATGAATCTTAATGCAGTTTTAAAATGTGAAGAAATAAAATAAAAATTTACTTTCCAAATACCTGAAGTTTCCAAGTTTTTATTTGTAGAATGTTTTAAATATCTCAGGGACAAGAAACCTCTTTTTCAACGTAATTTTTTAATTTAATTAAATGGTTGAACCAAAAATAATAAAACATACAACACTACAAATACCTAGAGTACTGGCACTATAAATACAAAATATAAATACAAAATATTAATACATAAATTTAAATTCTGTGTTTAATATAGTCCTTATAATAATAATAATAATAAATATAATAATAATAATAATAATAATAATAATAATAATAATAATAATAAAAGAAACAAAGAGAAATTTTGTTGAACGTCTGTCCAAAATTGTCCCCATAAAGAGAGTTTATAACCCCAGGCAATAGGAGGAAGAATAAGAATGGGAGGCGCATGTTTATCAAATACATTAAATGAGATTTCTTCGTCGTTATTTGTTTGGTTTTCAGGGGCAAAGAAGGGGGAGAAGGAATAGAAATTGAAACAGTCATATAACATTGAAAAGAGATAAAGTGATAAGATTCAAGATAAAAACAGAAAATAGAGAGATAATAAGGGGGTAAATGTTGGATGAAAATAGAGGAATGTTGAAGAGTCACATGAAGACTGATACAAACTACGAAAGAAAGATATAATGATAATTTATTAACTAAAAAGTGAAAAGAGATATTAAAATAGATGTTGTTAAAGGTGATAAAATAGATTATAAAATACGAAAATAGTTTAGAGCGAAAATGATTTTTTTTTTCACTTTTATGAAAGAATCAAACAATTTATAAATAAGATGAAATGGAATAAGATCTAACTTATCAAAAAAAAATGTAAACGTATTGTGCAAGTTAGTGAATGAACGAAAAATATTTTTATTTAATAAAAATAGGTAAATAGAAGGCTGAAAAGAAGAATAAAAAAGAATCGAGAATTAAAACGAGCTATTAACTATTCCCACAATAAAAGAATTATCAAAAAACGCATTAATAACAGAGCTTCCTAAAAAAAAAAAAAACAAGTTATAAATTATACAACGAATGACAAAGAGACGAAAAGGAAGGTGGAAAGAACAAGGATTGAAAGAATAAGTCCTTCAAAATCTTTCTTAATCCTTGTCCATTGCTCAAAGCCAAAAGCGTTATGAAATCTCCATAAAGTCGAAAGATTTATTTTAGTCTGGTTTTACGATATATATATATATATATATATATATATATATATATATATATATATATATATATATATATATATATATATATATATATATATATATATATATATATATATATATATATATATCCTCTAAGTGGCAAAAGTTACCAACCCTCCATTATTACTTTAAGCTAAAAGGAAAGGTAGCTTTGGAGCAACTAACACTTGAGGCAGAGGAAACATCGTTGTTTTCAGAGCCTCAGAAAATGACTACCTCTCCATTGAACATAACCTTCTACTCAACTCTATAACATCTTCGAAAACTTAATTAAGGGCATGGCCTTCCCTTAATAAATATTCTTTGTGTTTATTTGTCTGAGATTATTATTTCTCTTTCTAAACACTAAAATAAAAACGGTCAAATTCCTTTCAATATAGAGCGGAAAAATTGCACTTTTTTACCGGTCTATCGTAGAAAGACACAATAAAGAATCAGTTAGTTACAAATGCCTTTCTAATTCCTTTATATATTACTCTAATACTCACACACACGAGTAAAAATTTAATTACACATAGCGATGCTGCATCATGCGTACCAAAACCACGGGACTAACCTTCCACTGCTTTGTCTTTCTGTTCCATCTATTCCTAGGAAAATGAACACACTAACCTCTGACATCATAAATCCAAATGAAGCCAACTCGCAGCTTGTGGAGAAGAGAACCATCGTTATTCAAGTTGATCATTTAAAGATTATGAGTCTATCGACGTAACGATCTAGCCATAAAATTTTTCCTTTTATGCCTATCATGAGTTATACATATAAATCGATTTTTAAAATGTGTTTAAATTTTATTTAACGAAGCCCCCAGTATCCCTACCGTAATTGCAGTCTGGGTAACTTCTTAACATAAGCTCATATATATATATATATATATATATATATATATATATATATATATATATATATATATATATATATATATATATATATATATATATATATATATATATATATATATATATATATATATATGAAATTTGAAAGCCTCTGATAGAATCTATCGCAAAGATTCGATTTCTAAACTTTCTTCTTTTCTTTTGGAATCTATCTCTCATGTACTCTACTGGTAAAGTCTGTAACATACCTTATTTATATATTTTTCCTACTTCTTTTGACTTGCCCTTCTTCAAACACTGTGTATCGGGACATGTCGGTCTTTAATAGGACTTTGATTTTGAAATTCCTCCAACACTGATAGAAATTAGTAGCTCTTTGAAATTTGCCCACTACAAAATAAAAGAATATATATATATATATATATATATATATATATATATATATATATATATATATATATATATATATATATATATATATATATATATATATATATATATATATATATATATATATATATATGTGTGTGTGTGTGTGTGTGTGTGTGTGTGTGTGTGTGTTTTCAAAAACAGGAGATTTTAAACTCAAAGTATTTTTTTTTCTTCTGAGCATTTACTCCAATTATATAAGGATCTAATTCGCCCTTGTATGGAGTATTGTTCTCACATTGGGGGTTCCGGCTCCTCCACTCTTCTGGATAGGGTTGAGTCTAAAGCTACAGGATTAATAAACTGTCCCCCACTTTCAAACTCTCTTGACCCTTTATCTCTGGGGCAATGTCTCTTTTCTATAGGTACTACAATTGCAGGTGCCGGAGGGAATTGGCCTCTTGCATTCCTCCACCATTGCGTCGTCCTAGTTGTACAAGGGGTGGCCTGCTTTCGCACGAATTTTGTGTGGATGCTGGAAGCCTGAGGCTTACCAGTTGTGGTGCCTCCTTTTCAGCCACCTCTGTTTTGTGTAACTCTCTACCATCTTCTATTTTTCCTCCTGTATTTAATCTTCCTCTCTTCAAGACTTCCGTCTGTGCCCACCTGAGGAATGTGCGTTAGATTCGAGTCTAAGTGGGTCTTTTTCTTTTTGTATAGGGTGGTTAAATTGTATGGGCCGATGTTGAATGTGAACCACACCTAAACGTCAAGTTTTTTACTGCATTTCATTTGACTTTTTTCAATTTCAGACTTACTCAATTTGAACCATGGAAAGATACACAATGTAAAGTAATTTGTGTTTAATTCAAAATCAACATCGGCCCTTAAAATTTAACCACCCTATTAGTTTAATAAAGAGTGGTTAAATTGTATGGGCCGATGTTGAATGTGAACCACACCTAAACGTCAAGTTTTTTACTGCATTTCATTTGACTTTTTTTAATTTCAGACTTATTCAATTTGAACCATGGAAAGATACACAATGTAAAGTAATTTGTGTTGTATTCAAAATCAACATCGGCCCTTAAAATTTAACCACCCTTTATATGCCTCCTCCTTGAAAAGGGCTTTGCCAGTGAGTGGTGGCGTGGTGGCGAACTGTAAAACAAAAACAAAACAAAAAAATTGGTAGGCCTCCGGTCTTTGCTCACCGGATGAGATATAAAAAAAAACAATAAATAAAATTGCACTGATAAAGGTAGATATAAATTAATTAAAGTAATAAATTCTTTAATTAATGAAAGGACATAACAAATTATTTGAATATTTTTTGAGTTGAAGATCTGTGATTGATTGTTGTAATACAAAAACGAAAATTATGTAAAGATAGATTTTGCAAAGAATAGTTAATTATTTCTTTTCCTTATTAAAGTAAATGACGTTTACTTACTCGTTTTTAAGCTAACAAAATAAAAAATTATTTTTACATTTTTAAAAAAAAAATTCTTGTAAACTGTATTTGTGAAAATCATCAATATAAAAACTATCATGTTTAAAATTTCTGAAATTTTTTTATTTAGGTGAATTGTGTAAGCAGGCAGTCTCAGCCTTTAATTAAACAGATATTATTTAATGCATTCATTTTTTAAAATATTATGTATATTCATTCCCTTCAGTATCCTTAATTTTCTTTTAAGCGTATTAAAATAATTCTTTATATTGAAATAAATTTTATGAGATACTTTTAAATAGTTTGAGAATTTAAAGCTAAAACTCATGATCGATCACATAAAGTAACCCTAAACACGATATTGGAAAAGGAGTTATTTAAATCTCATCTTTACTCTTTGAGATAATAGCAATAATAATAGAAAGAAGTTACTTGTATTTATTATTATCATTATTATTATACTTACACTTATCAGTATTACATAATATCGAATACACTTTAAAGGTTTGATCTGTAATTTCATTTAACATTCAGTTCCACATTTAATTTTCATATGAATTTCTTTCTAATCCTTGTCTTTATTTCAAAATCTTCTTTGATTTAACACGCGCGCGCGCGCGCGCACACACACACACACACACATATATATATATATATATATATATATATATATATATATATATATATATATATATATATATATATATATATATATATATATATATATATATATATGGTCAGTATGCACATTAGCGGCCATTCATAACTCGAAAACTAGTAACCGTACATTAAAAAGGATTATATTTTTGAAATCCTTTGGTAATTTGCAGTAAGAAAACCATAAAAAAATATTTTAAAAATGTAAAAAAAAAAAAAAATTTTATATATAAATGTACGATAAGTTGATAATTAAAAAGTAGGGCATGTAAAAAACCGAACATTTGTCTATGGGGGCTCTGCTCCCCGTACCCCCCGACCCGTGAGTGATGATGATATTGTAGACTACTTTTCTTGTAATAATAATAATAAAAACTAATATCAAACACGGCAAGCTTTATAAAATCGAAATCGATCATTTTCTTGTCGACAATTTTCCTCTTTCCTCTGAGTTGGATGAGTTGCCAATTGCCAGACGTACAATTCTTGTGAGGCTTATAAAGAAGTAAAATTTACTTATGTAATAAAATTTATTATAAGAATTTATTTTTTATCTCCCAATTTTTCTTACCTAAAATTCGACAAGGATTTCAAAAATATAATCATTTTTAATGAAAGATTAATAGTTTAGGAGTTGTGCATGGCCGCTAATGTGCATTCTGGCCTATATATATATATATATATATATATATATATATATATATATATATATATATATATATATATATATATATATATATATATATATATATATATATATATATATATATATATATATATAAAGAAATAGTGAGTTTGCGTATAGATTCGCTTTGTGGTTATTTTTCTTATTAAAAAAAATGCCTTTCCATTTTGTTTATTACATTTTCAATTCTGTCAAAATGAATATAAATGGAGCGTATCTTTCACAAATGTATTGATATGAGTGTGAATATAAGGATGCTCCTCTTTTATTCAAAAACGTGTTTTATTCGTTCTCAGTGATATCGATTACTTTATTTATCACATTATAAAGATTACTTTTATAATTGATGACTTAGGACACTCTAGCACTGAATCTTTGAGATCATTGCAGGTTTTATTTAAGGAGGATTGGTTGCATAAAAGTTCTTGAACGGAATTTGAGTAAAGAATCATTAATGCTTTATTTCTGGTTGAAACAATAACCAAAATTTAAAATACCGCAAATAAGTCTCTTCTTTTGAAGAAAACTCTTTCCTAAATTCAATGTGTGTTGATGACGTCACATTTCTAAACTGTGGCTCTAGTAATAACCGCAAGATGTCACTTCTCAAAATTTCTGTAGGAATCTGTAAATTTATTTGAAGTAGCTTTCAATTTATGGGATTTAAATAAATATATTTTTAAAGTGTTTAACAGTGTAATTTTGAACAAATAAAAATTTAAGCATTATTTGTTATTTGACAATTAAATAAACATGTTTATTGTTTTGAGTAAAAACTAAACTTCTAGTAAAAAAAATATTTGTTTTTGTTTTAAGTAATATTCAGATATTTTCTTTAGAACTAATATCAAAAATATTTGTGTTTTTTTATATAGTTTTACCTAAAATTAGTCGATATAAATTTTTTTTTCTTCTGAGCAGTTACTCCAAATATATAAGGGTCTTATTCGTCCTTGTATGGAGTACTGTTCTCACATTTGGGGGGGCTCCGGCTCCTCCTCTCTTCTGGATAGGGTTGAGTCAAAAGATAAGAGATTAATAAACTGTCCCCTACTTTCAAACTCACTTGACCCTCTGTCTCTGCGACGTGACGTTGGCGCGCTATCTCTTTTCTACAGGTACTTCAATGGCAGGTGCTCGAGGGAATTGGCCTCTCGCATTCCTCCACCGTTGTGTCGTCCTCGTTGCACAAGGGGTGCCCTGCTTTCGCACCAATTTTGTGTGGACGTAGGAAATCCCAGGCTAGCCCGTTGTGGTACCTCCTTCTTTCCAGCCACCTATTCTGTGGAACTCTCTACCATCATTTATTTTTCCTCCTGTATTTAATCTTCCACTCTTCAAGGCTTCCGTCTGCGCCCACCTGAGGGCTTTGCGTTAGGTGTGTGTGTGTGTGTGTGTGTGTGTGTGTGTGTGTGTGTGTTTGAATGAGCTTTGTGCATGTGTGTGTGCCCCCTCCTTGAAAAGGGCTCTGCCCGTGAGTGGTGGCGTTTTGTAAAATATATATATATATATATATATATATATATATATATATATATATATATATATATATATATATATATATATATATATATATATATATATATTTTTTTTTATGTCTCCTCCGTTGGGCAAAGGCCAGCGGCCTACCAAATTCCACCAGAGTTTGGGGAACATTCCGGATCTAGATCACTAATGGATAACGTGACCCGATACACGGCGTTTAAAAGTGTGCAAGTCAAAGGAAGTTGGGAAAACAGATAAAGGGAGTGTGTTCCAGACTTTACCAGTAGAGTACATGTAAGAGTGAGCATAGCGGTTAAGTCTGGGGTCGGAGAGTTGGACAGAGAAAGGATGAGACTGTGTAGAAAGTCTTGTCGCACGAGCCCATCTTAATGGAGGAGGTATGCGACGTGAGAGTTCAGAAGAACAATGTCCGTTGTAATAGCGATAGTATAGAGAAAGTGATGCAACAATTCGACGGGAAGAAAGAAACTGGAGAGAGTTAGTAAGAGCAGGAGAATTGATGAGACGAAAAGCCCTAGACTCCACCTTCTCTAGGAGAGCTGTGTGTGTGGAACCACCCCAGATGTGAGAGGCGTACTCCATACAGGGGCGAACAACACCCCTATACAGAGCAAGCAACTGGGGTGGCTTAAAAAAACCACGAAGGCGCCTCAGAACACCCAACCTCTTAGAAGCTTGTTATATATATATATATATATATATATATATATATATATATATATATATATATATATATATATATATATATATATATATATATATATATATATAAGTTTACCGTGTTTTCCTCCGTATTTTTTATGAATCGCTAATTTTTAGTGTAAATTATGATGGATATAATTTTCTGGGTTTAAAATAAGCTAAATTAAAAAATTTGTATATTTAAATTTGTTTCTATCAGAAATTTTATGAAACTGATTTTTAAAAAAAAAGTAAAAAATTTTTGAAACAATTTTCTAACAATCTACGATTGCTACGATACACCAAAATATATCGTTTTTGATATACAAACTTTATGAAAATTAGAATTATCGGAAGATTCTGACAACCCTCTATCTTGCAACAATACTATTTTTATCTGACTTTCGAACGAAAATATAAAAGGTTCAGGAACCACAAGAAATTGAGCTCCACAACAATAGAAAGAGAATTTTCTAAGTTTGTTGCAACTTTATTAAAGTAAACTTTACAATAACATAGCTAGCAAGTACTGTTTCATATATATATATATATATATATATATATATATATATATATATATATATATATATATATATATATATATATATATATATATATATATATATATATATATATATATATATATATATATATATATCGTACACGTTTCTATTCTTGGGAAATCTGGTTTTTATAATGAAGAGTAGCACCAAAGCTCGGAACATTTTCTTCGGAGAAACTAAAATTTTCGGTTAAAATTTGTCTATTATATTTATTCACAAAAAAATTATATTATTAATCACTGGTTTTGTGAATAAATAAAAGACAAAATTTTAACCGAAAATTTTATTGTTTCTCCGAAGAAAATGTTCCGAGCTTTGGTGCTACTCTATATATATTATATATATATATATATATATATATATATATATATATATATATATATATATATATATATATATATATATATATATATATATATATATATATATATATATATATATATATATATATATATATATATATATATATATATATATATATATATATATATATATATATGCCTTGATTGACGCGATTTTAGTTAATTGAACTCGTCTCTTGAGTATGCGAAATTAATTTTGATTTCATGTTTTTAATTCCCTGCGCTTAAATGTTTCCTGTGATTAAAGAGTTGCCAATTAGTAATTTTGCATCGTGCACAGCTTCGAACAGTTGACGCTCAGTTATCAGTTGTTTTTATGAAAGATATTGTTGCTATTGGAGATCTTGGTTTCGAGGGAGTTAAAACCGAAAATGTTCAAGATCTAATTAGATTCAACTTGTAAATCAATAAAGGTCTTCTTGAGATTGAACTGCTACATGCATTAGAAGATGACGAAATGGAATAAAAAGTAGATAATAATCCTAAGGAGATCGCTGTTAAAAACTTAATGAAATATTTCGAGCTTTTAATGCTCTTTTAGAACAGATTACCAGGATGGATCCAGATGTAAATAGCAATAGTTTAGTTTGACGCAATTTAGAAAAGCAAATGGCGTGCCTACTTGAAAATTTACGAGGAAAGAAAACCTAAAAAATTTCAGTCCACTCTGGAGAAATTCTTTTCTAAAAAATCGTAAATATGAAAAAAATGTAGATGAACATTTACGTAAGTTTCAGTTATTATTATTATTATTATTATTATTATTATATATATATATATATATATATATATATATATATATATATATATATATATATATATATATATATATATATATATATATATATATATATATCCTTACATGTTATTTACACATATTACAATATTTCAGGAAATAGTAGTATTTTTTTTTAATTCAACATTGGACTGAGAATCAATTATAATTTTTACTATTAGTTTATAAAATTGATTAACGCGGTAACATTGGTGACCCAATTAATTACGTTAGTCAAGTGGTGCCTATATACAGTGGCGGCTCGTCTATATGGGCTCCAGGGCTGCAGCCCCTCTAAATTAAAAATACCAGGCGTAGGATGTTGAATAAATATGAAATTTTTGTCAGAGAAAAGTGATTTAAATTCATTTTTTTTAACAACTTAATACATAAAAAGTATAAATCAATAAAGAAAATAACAAGTAAATGCATTTTGAAACTACAAATTTATTGTAACGATATTTTTTTCACACATTGAAATTAAATAAAGAATGGGCTGTAAAATTTCAGTCCCAAATTAGGCCAAATTATTATTCTTAAAAATTAAGACATCTGACAACTTACGAAAAAATAGAATGACAAATTCCAATAGCAGTTATTTTCAAGTTGCTAGTTTGTCTTCCTAATATTTGAATGTTGCTAGTTTTGTCCTAAAAAGACAGATCTTAAAGAATGTAAACAAACTAAAGCAGTTTTACATCGTACCGAGTTGCGGAAGGTTGTGCTTTTTTTTTTTTCTTGTGGAAAAAAAATTACAGGTTTTATTATGTGTTTTTTGTTTCTTGTTCAATATATATATATATATATATATATATATATATATATATATATATATATATATATATATATATATATATATATATATATATATAGGCCAGACTGCACTTTAGCATCCTTAAATATTTAAAAAATTACTAAACCTACGTTAAAAAGGATAACATTTCTGGAATCCTTGAAGAAAGTTTATAAAGAAAAATTGGGGAATGAAAAAAAAAAAATAATAATTTTATTATCTACGTAATTTATATTTTTTAAATAAGTTTTTCGACATCGTACGCCTGGCAGCTTCTCTTTTTCGGAGATTGTGTTAAAAGAGAATATCAGCAAGTTGAATAAATAAGGTACGTTTGAAATATATATATATATATATATATATATATATATATATATATATATATATATATATATATATATATATATATATATATATATATAAAATAGTTTGAAATTTTACACACACACACACACACACACACACACACACACACACACACATATATATATATATATATATATATATATATATATATATATATATATATATATATATATATATATATATATATATATATATATATATAAACTTGCAGCCCCTCTCTGCCAAGTTTACACGAGCCGCCACTGACTATATATATATATATATATATATATATATATATATATATATATATATATATATATATATATATATATATATATATATATATATATATATATATATATATATATATATATATATATATATATATATATATATATATATATATATATATATATATATATATATATATAATATATATATATATATATATATATATATATATATATATATATATATATATATATATATATATATATATATATATATATATATATATATATATATATATATATTATATATATAATATATTCGAAACCCTTCGACAGAGTCTGGCACAAAATTTTGGATTCTAAACTTCCCTCTTTAGGAAACTATCATTCTCTCTGTAGCCATTTCTCTAATTTACTTTTTCCCTTCCCGTCGTTTTATAGCAGCCGTAGAATTAAGAATGATGCTCATCAGGAATCTTTCCTACTATCCTCAATACTTTTTTACTTTTCTTTAATGACCTCGCTGTTACTTCATTGCTTATCTACTCCTATGCTGATGACTCTACCCTTTATTACTCATTTTATTTAGAAAGATTTTCCACCCAACAGTAATAAATTAAAGCTTGGAGGGTGGCCTTGGAGCAACTATTCTCCGATTTTTCTGATATTTCAAACTGGAGCATTGAAAATATGGTCGTTTTCAATGTCTCAAAAACTTAGTTCTTTATATATCTCCACTCGACACAACCTTCCAAACAGCTATGACATATTCTCCGAAAACTCGAACGGAATATTCTTGGTGTTTCTTTTGTTCATGATCTTTCTTGGAAGGATCACATTACTTGTTTCTGAACAAGCTGCTAAGCGATTAGGTGTTCTGACGGGTTTGGTAATTTCTCTCCGCCACTCAAGTTGATAGCACTGCACTTTATAGGGGTATTGTTTGCCTTTGTATGGAATACACCTTACATATCTGAGATAGTTCCACTCATGCAGCTTTCTTTGAAAAGGTGGGGTCTAGGGATTTTCGTCTTATCTCTTCCGCTCACTAATTTTCTCCTGTTTCTGCTCTTCAAATTGTAGCGTCACTCCCTCTATACTACCGCTATTACAACGGACACTGCTGTTCAGAGTTCCTCTATCGCATTCCTCCTCCTCTGAGAAGAGCTCGGCGACATGCCTTTCAACTTGATCTCATCCTTTCTCTGTATTGATTCTCATCCTTTCTCTTATCCCAGACTCAGTCGCTATGTTCAATCTTACATGTACTCTACTGGTAAATTCTGGAACAGACTCTCTTTATCTGTTTCCCAACTTCCTTAAATCTTCACACTTTCAAACGCCGTGCATTGAAACGTATCGGCCTTTAACTTGACTAGGTTTCCGGTATTTCCCTAAAACTAATATAAGTAGGTCTGGTCTTTGACGACCAGAGGATATATATATATATATATATATATATATATATATATATATATATATATATATATATATATATATATATATATATATATATATATATATATATATATATATCAGTGGCGGCTTTTCAGGGTAGGCAGAGTAGGCAACGCCTACTTGCTTTTTTGAACCCAAAAATATTACAAAGTTAGCATATATATATATATATATATATATATATATATATATATATATATTATATATATATATATATATATATATATATATATATATATATGATTGATTTTAAAGGCATACTAAAAGCCGCCGACGTAAATTTGAACCTAATTCCCTTTTTTCATACTAGCGCTGAGTGAAGACAGTAATTTTCTCGGTCAAAAAAATATATTCCTTCTCGGCAACTGTAGGCATCATCTCCCTACGCCGACTCTTCTCAGTATAAATATATACTACTCATTCTATTGTGGTCTCTAAAGCAGTCCTTTTTTTTTAAATAAAATTTAAATTACATTGTCAGAAATAATAATAATATTATAATAATAATAATAATAATGTATTTTAACTTGATCATCTCTTGCCCCAATTTATTTAATTCATAATTTATATAGAATACTGAAAACTGACTTGTAACACAATATAAAAAATATACTATGTGTATCGATAAGACTCTAGATCTGAGTCAGTATGAGTCAGTGAGGCAGGCGTCTCCATACGCGCCTTTTTAACTTAAATTAAAAACTAAAATAACTTAAAACTAAATTAAAATTAAAATTAAAATTAAAACTAAATAACTGTTTTTTTAACTAAATATTTTCTTCTTCAGTATCAATAGATCGATTGAGCTTGTTCTAGTGCTAATTTTCATCGTCTCCGAGTTTCTGTATGGATTCATTTTTAGCAATCCTGAATTACTTTTTCTAAATGGAAGTGCGATCGTTGATTTTATTAACAGAAACGTCTTGCATTTACCAAAAACATTGCATTCAACTGTAAATCTAACCTTCCTTCTCTTCGTTCTGATAAATCTGTGGGTGACACTTGCTCCAAATTCCTGCTCACTAAGTCTTTTTTAATCTAATTCTACACAATCATTTCACCTACTACTACTGCACCCAGGTGTCCAAATTATTCTTCTAATATTAAACATGAAAGATCCGTACATCTATAATAAATTAGGAAGGCGAGGGGCACAATAATACTGTGCCTTCGAGCCGGGGTGTTCTTTGTTTAAGCTCTAATTTTATTGCCTTACGAACAACACCTTTCATTACTCGCAATCACATTCCATTATTCAAAAATTATTCCAACAGATTTGTAAAATTCTTCTCTTAAGAATTTTGGAGAGACTTAAGATCATTGTGCTAGAGATATCCAATGAGTATGGCGTTCATCATTGCTTAATAAGTTTCATTGTTTTTGGAAACAAATATCAAAAGTTTTCCGAAAGATTATTTCGAATAGATTAACAGGTATTCAGCATTGAAACGGACATCTGTTCTTTGTCCCAACTGGAAATACGAGAAAGGTATATATATATATATATATATATATATATATATATATATATATATTATATATATATATATATATATATATATATATATATATATATATATATATATATATATATATATATATATATATATATAATATTTTTCCGTTTTACTTATCATATAAAGAGGAAGAACCGAGAAGGCAAGAGCGATACAAGTAAAATTTTACTGCCTTAGGGAGAAGAGGAAAATATTAAAACAATAGAAGGTAATCTTCCAATACGAGACCTTCCCAGAAGCACCTATTTATTCCTTAACAACAATATTTCAATCGAATAATTGAACTGTGAAAATATTCAGTGAAAATGCCATGAAGCGCAAAATCGATTTTGTATTAATCTAAAAAAAAAAAATTTTATCTTAGCATTCTTTCTTTTTTTCATTCTCTCTTCTTCTTCTTTATCTATCTATCTAGACTATGCTTTTAGTTCTGCTAAATGTATCTTACTTTAAGAAATAATAAAACATGAGAAATTGACTATTTTTTGTCATGCAGTATAAAATTATTAATATTATTTTTATATAGTAAAAACTAAAAAATTAAAAGTTGAAAAGAAATAGTATGAAGTGGCAGTAAATTTTTTATCATTTCCTTTGGGTAGGTCGTTTTGTTCTCAGACTGTTGCTAGACAAAGCCTTTCCCAAGAGTATTCTTAGCACTTCAGAGGGTTAGAAAATATGTCGTTATCTCATTTTATTTCCAACTTTTCAAAGTGTCAATGATGGAGTATTTGCTTCATCTTAGAGATTTACTAATTTTTCTAAATTTTTTATTTTTATTTTTCGAGTTAAAGGTGATTTCTGAAATCATATCATCTTTCATTTGTCGTGCAATGCAATAAGCACATTTAAAGTAACAACTCTTAAATATTATTAAAATTAAAATTTCTTAAGATCTTTGTTTTTTTCAATAGAATCTTCTGATTCCTAATTTTACATATTATCTTTTATTAATTTCCGTCCTCATTACCCCCCGCATCTCCACAAAAAAAAAAAAAAAAAAAAAAAAAAAAAAAAAATACGCACACATACACACGCATATGCTCTTTTATCTGGATTTTATTAATACTATAACGAAATTATATATACTTAACGGCTCTCCTCCTCCTTCTCTCAGGTATCTTTTATTAATTTATTAAAATGGCAGGTGCTCGAGGGAACTGACTTCTCGCATTCTATCACTATCGCGCAGCCCACGTAGCACAAGGGGAGCCATGCTTTCGCATGAATTTTGTGTGAATATGGTAAACCCCAGGCTTGTCCGTTGTGATGCCTCATTTCCAGCCATTTCTGTTCTGTAGAACTATCTGCCACACCTATTTTTCCTCTCTTTAAGACCTCCGTCTGCGTCCATCTCAGAGATTTAAGTTAGGCATTATTGGGTGGGTTTCTTTTATTTTTTTATTTCTGTCCCCTCATTGAAAAGGGCCTTGCCCGTGAGCGGTCGTAATATGTAAATAAAAAAATCTAAGCAAAAGATAAATTGACGGAATACATTTTTTTCTCCGAACCTTACGTTAGTTATGTACGGTGCAAAGTCAGTTATTCGAAATTCGTGGCCTCTGTTAGTACAATTTTGAACTCTTAAAATCAATTACCAAAAGCTGCGATAAACTTTCACAAACTGAAGCCTTATATATATATATATATATATATATATATATATATATATATATATATAATATATATATATATATATATATATATATATATATATATATATATATATATATATATATATATATATATATATATCAAGAAAAGTATAGCAAAAAATGAATGAAGTATAGTCATGAATTAAAGATCTTTATTATTAACATATTTATAAGAAAACTCGACGTTTCAACTACTAGCTGTAGTCATTATCAAGAGTAGCTGAAATCAAGATAAAAAATGAGTACTAACAGCAAACTTTGCAATAAACACAAATAGAAATTAAAAAATATGCAATAAACAAAATACAAATAAAAACATATATGAATACTACATTATCCCTCTTACGATAACAAATAAAAAACGTAGAATAAATAATTATATGCACTGTAAATCCCCCCATTTTCATGTTAAATCTAAAATGAATTCAAAATAACACTAATTTAATAATTGTACAGTATTCACTTAAACACAGCTGAGACTAAATAAACGTAAATAAAGAAGAAGGTCAGTTCTAAAGGAAACTCCTCTATGTTTATCAATCCTCACTTTTAATTGTAGACCATTTTGTCCTACCTACACCCATTACAGCTGCCACACTTAAATAAATATAATTAATGAAGATCTGAGAAGCATTGGAGGTTCCTTGTATCTCAAGAAAGTATGAATTGGGAGGGAGTTTTAATTTTTAAGAATAAACTTTGGGGAATGTTATTTCAAGTATAGTAAGAATATTTCGATTAAGCTGGAATGTAAAAAATCCCATATACATGGAAGTTTTAAGTATATTTTTTGTTTAGGTACAGTAGGAAAATGAAGAGTGGGTCTCAAGATATTAGTGAGAAACTCGTTAATACTTTTTCCCATTTTGTACTTTAGGAATAAATTAAAATGGAAAAGTATTTTAATAAAATCCATCTCTCTATGGATATATATATATATATATATATATATATATATATATATATATATATATATATATATATATATATATATATATATATATATATATATATATATATATATATATATATATATTTTTTTTTTTTTACACATCACCACCACTCACGGGCAAAGCCCTATTCAAGGAGGGGGTGTTAAAAGAATAAAAATGAAAGTAAATAGAGTACAAAATCCAGAAAATAAAAACCACCCCTACAGTACCCACCTAACGCAAATTTCTCAGGTGGGCGCAGACGCGGGCTTTAAAGAAATTGAGATTAAATGCAGAGGGAAATACAGAAGATGGAAGAGAGTTCCACAAGACAGAGGTGGCAGGAAAGAAAGAGGCACCACAGCGGACAAGCCTGGAGTTGCCTATGTCCACGCAAAATTGATGCGCTGACATTGCACCCCTTGTGCTACGAGGACGCCGTAAAGGTGGAGGTACACGGGTGGATAGTTCCCTCGAGCATTTGCCACTGTAGTACCTATAGAAAAGTGACAAGGCACCAACATCACGTCGCAAAGATAAAGAAGTCAAGAGAATTAGAAAGAGCGGGACAGTTTATAAGTCTTTTAGCCTTTGACTCAACCCTATCCAAAAGACGGGTGAAACCTGAGCCACCCAGATATGAGAGCAGTACTCCATACAAGGGCGGATGAGACCCTTGTATAATTGGAGTAACTGCGAGGAAGAAAAAATTCTCGCAGTCTAAACAGAACTCCCAGCTTCTTTGAGGCCGCCCTAGCAACCATTGTGATATGAGGTTTCCAAGACATTTTTTTGTTTATGTGAAGGCCAAGGATGTTTATATTGTCAACAGGAGAGACGGGAGAACCATCGAAAGAAATAGAAAAGTTAGGTGTCTTTGAGAGGAGAGATTTCTAGAAGTTGAGTTTTTAAAGAGTTGAATTTCACAAGGTTGAGACGACCCCACTGGGAAATTCTATCCAGATCTGCAAGAATGGAATCGGAAAGATGAAGACGAGAAGCAACTCTAGATTAAAAGGAAGGAGCAGATTTGAAATGAGTAGAAGAATGGAGGGTTGAGTCATCGGCATATGAATGTATAGGGTTAGATGAACAGCTGAGAAGATCATTAATGAAAAGTAAGAATAGAGTAGGAGACAAGACAGAACCCTGAGGAACACCACTATTGACAGGAAAAGAAGAAGAAGTCGCTCCATCAACAACAGCCGAAATGGAACGATTAGAAAGAAAACTAGACATAAGTAAGCAAAGAGAAGGAGGAAACCCAAAGGAGGGAGCTTGGAAAGCAGTGACGCATGCCATACCCGGTCAAACGCCTTAGATATGTCAAGCGCCACCACGCAAGTCTCCCCATGGTCCCTAAGGGCAGAAGACCATAGATCTGTGAGATAGGAAAGTATATCACCAGTAGACCTCGAACGACGAAAGCCATACTGATGATCAGAAAGAAGGGAATGAGATTCCAGATGATCTAAGAAGTGAGAGTTGAGAAGGGTTTCAAAGATCTTAGACAGAATACAAGTGAGAGCTATAGGGCGATAGTTGGAAGGATCAGAGCGGCTACCTTTCTTCGGAATAGGTTGGACTATTGCGCGCTTCCAACACTGAGGGAAAGTACTAGTATTGAGGCATAGAGAGAAAAGTTGAACGAGGGACGGAGCCAGCTCAGAGGCACACTCCCTTAAAACTCGGGGAGGAATGCCATCCGGGCCGCTTGCCTTCCTAACGTTCATAGACTTCAGAAGCCCATGCACCTGGTCAAATGAAATCACAGGCAAAGGCATGGGACCTCTGAGAGGAGAAGAAGTAGGAGGAGGATTGCCGGAGTCGTCCAGGGTGGAATTAGAGGAGAATAGGAGGCCGAAGAGATTAGCCTTTTCAGTTGGAGTGTTAGCAACAGAACCATCAGAGCGAATAAGAGGAGGAAAGGAAGATTTACAGAAATT
>SEYY01019288.1:145000-150000 GCA_009176605.1 Armadillidium nasatum | reverse complement strand
ATCATATGAAGTGATTCCAATGCTTACCACGGTGAGCGTATCTTCCATTTTGCTATCTAAAATGACCTTGAGCAGTTGTAAAACTCCCTACTCGTACCCTTGATCGCTTTGAAGACGAACCCAACATACTTGAACTTTTCTTAACTTTAAATCCTTCTACTTACACTGTTAAAGTCTATATACCTCTGAGTTCCTACGATCATCTTATTCTGTATCCTTTTCTATCTTTTTAAGCCATTCGCAAGAAAAATCTTCGTCAATTGCGATGAAACATTTGTGGCATTTCGGTAACGCAATTTAGCCAGGCATTCAGTCGTACTTCTTTGATTTCCCATGGAATGATTATTGCTTCCGTAGGAGTGGTCCCTTGGATTACGCAGAATGATTTTCTCTTTCTTGGAGATATACATTCCATATTCTTTTCCTTCAACTAAGCCTAACAAACCTTAGTATGAGTCTGCTTGTCCTTGTGCTGTTCGCCACAGGGATACTGCCTTCATGGGCTAATATATTCTTCAAACTCCAGAGACTCATGCATCATATTTTACCCAGGAATCGTGCAAAATTTTTTCTCCTTAACACCAAACACTCATACCTCCATCGAAAATGCAATTAATCTTTATGGTTCCTCTTACTCACACCCTTTCTAGTATTTTACAAAAAACATTAATCTTAAACTTCACTTATTTCTCTTTTCTTCCTGTAGTATATTTTGACTGATAGACTGGCGTTTTGCCTTTCCTCCTCCTTCAATCCCTTCAAACTCATTTATGACAAATATTATAATTTGTTCTAAATATGTCATTTTTGCTTTCTATGAGCGTAACACTAAGAAGGCATATAGACCTGATGGTATCCTTGATGTGGTTTTCAAAACTTGTGCTTCTGAGCTAGCGTTCTCCATTGGTAAACTATTTCCCCTCTGTCTTTCTACTTAACCTTCCCTTATTCCTAGAAACTTGCCCTTAAAAAGAGGGACTTTTCTAAAATATCTAACTATCTGCTTTATCGTCCCATTACTTTAACCTCAGTTCTTTTTAAATTTTCGAATCTATCCTTAACAGGAATATTTAGAAACATCTCAATTCTTCAAATCTTATCTTCGATAGCCAGTATATCTTTCGTAAGAAACACTCTACTGGTGATCTATCCCTTCTCTTGGCTCTTGGTTCTTCACTCTTCTGCATTTCGGTGAATTTTTTGCTATTCCACTGGACATATCGAAAGCCTTCGATAGAATCTTGCACGTGTTTGATTTCTAAACTTCCCTCTTTCGGAATCTATTCTCTCTGATTTCTTCTCTGGACGCTCTATAGCAGTTATTAAAGACTGCCACCGTTCATTCTTTAAATCTATTAATAGTGGTGTTGCTCAGGGATATATCTAATCCCTAACACTTCTTTTCATTTCATTTCTACATTTTATTCAGAAGTACAATTACAAATTTTACAATATTTCAGTAGGTCCTATTCTACTAAATATAATATTAATAATTTATTAGCTGTACATTGCTCTGAAAAGGGCTTCTAAGGCGATACACATTGGTTTGCATTGAACCCCAAAGCTTAGTTGATAAATAGTTCATCAGTATATTTTAATAACTATTAAGAGACAAATATGATGCATATAATATAATAAGCAGTAATAAATATATTAAAATAATACATAAAGTAGTAAAGATTAGTAATAATAATCATGACCTAGTACAAAATGACTAGTACTAACAAGAAATGTCAAGTCATGATAAGAATTTTCAGAATAAAAATAATAATAACTGGAACAGGATTTTAATATTTCTTCTACAACTAATTTCAGTAATAGTAATATAATTAAAGAAAAAGTAACGATAAAGTAATAATACATGTAACTAATAATAAAAACTAATGATAGTAAATAAAAATAATAATAGTAATAATAATTATAATAGTAGCTAATAATGGTAAATATTGAAATTAAGAACAATAATAATAAATACCATATACAGCAGTAATACTAGTAAAAACAGCACCACATTAGTGTTAGTGTATAATATCGCTTGCATTATAGGATTATCTACAACATATACAATAATAATAATAACAATAATAATAATAATAATAATAATAATAATAATAATAAATAATTCTAATAAATAATAATAATAATAATAATAATAATAATGATAATTTTGGTATGCGTTCCTTATTTCAAGGATAATAAATAGCTGAGTGTAGGAACCACAATGGTTGCTTTAAGGTTTATCTTTTTGGTTAGCCACTGTATGAATGGATAATGAACCTTACTTTCCCAAGGCATATAGTTTAAAATTGGTACCTGATGTCGGAAAAATGTAAACAATAGTAAAAGTAATAATACTAAGAATAACAGTGTGTGTGTAAAAATATCAGTAATAATAATAATAATAATAATAATAATAATAATAATAATAATAATAATAATAATAATAATAATTATAATAATAATAACAATAATAATAATTTGCTGATTTATTAAGTCACTGATTGCCTAGCTTTTTCTAATCGATAGAAAGGAGGATTTATATGCGAGTTATTTCGCAAGTTTAAAGGTCTACCTCTTCGATTTTGGTAATGAAAGCTAGATATTAAGAAGTTGCAAGCATTTTTATTTAAAATTTCATGTTGGTGCTTTAAAAGGGATTAATTTAGTAAGTGAGGAAACCGCAAGATTTTAAGTTTTTTAAATAAAGGGGCTGTATGGTCATAGAGGCGGCTAGCACTTAAACGAATGAAGCGTTTTTGCATCGTAATAACTGATTTGATAACTGAGTTACTAGCAAAGTCGTAGATTGGGAGGCAGTACAATAAGTGTGTATGTATATGTGCGTAATATGTCTTTTTCAATATGTACAAGGAAATGTATTTGGCTAGTTTGACTAGTATATACATATATTTCGTTAATTTACTAGTTTTTTAATGTTCTTTGAATGTTAATTTCCCGTCAAATATTACTCCTAATATTTTTCCATTTGTGGCTCTTTGTAATTCTACTCCGTTTAATTTAATATTGAAGCCTTGTTTTATAGTTTTATTGCTGATAATAAGGCATGACGTATTTTGTACATTTAAAGAAAGTTTATTTCAATTTATCCATTTTAATATTCTATTTAAGGTATGTGAGGCTTTTTGTGAATGTGTGTCTGGATTTTTATCGTTTATTAACATCGATATATCGTCGACAAATGAGACATAAAAGGAGGCATGTGAGTTAAACAAATCATTTGTATATAGAGTATATAATACGCGGTTTTTAAAGGAGAAATGGTCACAAACAGCTTTGTTTCTTTTTAATATTTTAATCTCTTAATTCTAACTACAAATACACAAATGATATAACAACAATAAAGGATTATTTCTTGTTTAATATTTGTTTTACAAGTACCGTGACTTTCGTACCCTTTTTACTTTTATTTTCTTCTCTAATGTCGATGTTTTATTAATAATAATTACTAATAACAAATAAAGGGTAATTAAATAATGGTTTTAACGTTCGATTTGCTACCACATAATATCCTGTAGCAGCTATGTCTGATGCCGAACTGCTTCTAAAAATGCCCCTGCGTTTTCCTCTTTTGAAGGCATGTTGTAACTGGAGGAGCTGGTCTCTTATTGGTTGATTTGGATTGTTCATCTCTGGTATCATAACTTTGATTATAAGATCATTATTTTATGACAAAATCTTAATCTAGAATTCTAGCAGCATCAAGGATCATAACAATAATACAACCTTCAAAATAAGACATTAATAAAACAATACATTATGCTTATGAAAGTGAATGCCGAAGTTATTACAGATTCTTTATTTGCCACGGAAGGGGTGGGGGTTGTGCCAACTTTAATTCATATATATATATATATATATATATATATATATATATATATATATATATATATATATATATATATATATATATATATATATATATATATATATATATATATATATATATATATATATATATATATATATGGTAATAACTCATCGTTTCTCTTTGTTTCCACTTGTAATCGTGATCGAGAGAGAGTCATATTTTAAGTTGAGAAGAGGAGGTGTCATCTGTAGCGAATTTCCTTTATTTTTTCCTGTTTAACAAAGTTTTCTTTTGAAAGAAAAAAAAAAGGAAAACTAATAAAGAAGTGCAAGAGACAAATGAGAAGAAGAAAAAAACGCAGACGCTGATCAGAGACTGTAAATAACGAGAAGATGAACTTGAGGTTTAAAAAATGATAAAATATAAAGGAATAAATGAAGTAAAAATTAAAATGAATGAAGATGTTATTTTGAAGTTACAAGAAAGAAGAAGTATTTGAGGAGAAATGAAATCTCTTCTCTAATTATTTGACCTTCACTTTCAAACGCTATAATTACATTTTCTTCGTAAATTAGAAGCAGATTGAAGAAAGAGATATAAATACATAGAAAAATAGAAAGGTAGATGGATAAATGGATAGAGAAAAATAAATAGAGATGTAGGAAAGAAAAACAATGTGAAAACGAAAAGGATAGGAGAGATGGATGCCGTTAAAGAATAGCAATCAATTTTCCTTGAGTTCCCTTTTTTTTGTTTGTTCTTTTTTTCATCGATGTTTACTTTTTACCTTTTTTAAGCCGTCAATTAAAATAAAAAGGTCTCGAAAAGGTTTTATATATATATATATATATATATATATATATATATATATATATAATATATATATATATATATATATATATATATATAATATATATATATAATATATATATATATATATATATATATATTATATATATATATATATATAGGGACCGACCGGGGTTGGAATTTGGCCGGGGCCGGGGCCGGGCCGGGGTCACCCAAATTTGGCCGGGGCCGGGGTTTCTGGCCGGGGTTTCCTAAAATTTGTAAAGAGGTCAAAAGCACTGAAATTTAAGGTTAAGAAAATTAGATATAAGGTTTATTTAATTGTAAGGAAGGAGTAGAATAGCCAACATTCACTTAAATT
>SEYY01019288.1:97500-140000 GCA_009176605.1 Armadillidium nasatum | reverse complement strand
AATTAAACAAAACCTAAAGTAAAATAAGATATACCAATGCATTAATTAAAGAAAACCTAAAGTAAAACAAAATATACCAATGCATCCATTCACCAAAAACTTCACAAAAAAAAATTAAGATTTTTAAAATAGTTACCAAAATTTCATTTCTTTCTCTATGCTGCGTTTGATCTTCTCTTAGCAAGAACCAGCAGTAGTCACCCATTAGGATGTACTCTTCCTTGATATCGGTGTTCCATTTTCATGATGTCTTAACAGAATCTTTCTCCCCGTTCGTCACTAACAGCGCCCAAGTTATGGGGGAAGAAATTCAAATAAGAATACAGAAAGTGAATTTTAGTGACATCCAACATCTAAGCTTCTGATAACTGTTACCAACTCTTCATAATTTTCAGCTTTGTTGTTGCTTAGAAATTCCGAAACCACTGATTTAAATGCCCTCCAAGCAGAAGATAAGAGAGAGTTCCACAAAACAAAGGTGGCTGGAAAGGAGGCACCACAGCGTACAAGCCTGGAGTTGCCAATGTCCACACAAAATTTATATGCAGACAATGCACCCCTTGTGCTACGAGAAGGTCGTAAAGGTGGAGGTGTACGAGTGGACAGTTCCCTTGAGCATTTGCCTCCTTAGTACCTATAGAAAAGAGACAAGGCAATAACGTCCCATTGCAAAGATAAAGGATCGAGTGAATTAGAAAGAGCAGAACAGTTTATAAGTCGTTTAGCCTTTGACCCTACCCTATCCAAAAGATGGGTGAAACCTGAGCCACCCCAGTTATGAGAGTAGTACTCCATACAAGGGCGGATGAGGTCCTTTTTATAATTGGAGTAACTGAGAAGAAAAAAATTCTTGCAGTCTAAACAGAATTGCCATCTTCTTTTAGGCCGCTCTAGCAATCATTGCGATGTGAAGTTTTCAAGACATTTTTTTGTTTATGTGAAGGCCAAGGATGTTTATATTATCAACAGGAGAAACGAGAGAACCATCGAAAGAAATAGAAAAGGTAAAAGGTGTTTTTGAAAGGGAGATTTCAAGAAGCTGAGTTTTTAAAGAGTTGAATTTCACAAGGTTGAGACGACCCACACTGGGAAATTCTATTCAGATCTACAAAAATGCAATCGGAAAGATGAAGGCGATAGGCAACTCTAGATGCAAATGAAGGAGCTGATTTGAAGTTAGTAGAAGAATGGAGAGTTGAGTCACAGGTATATAAATGTATAGGGTTGGATGAACAGCTGAGAAGATTAGTGAAAATTAAGAATAAAGTAGGAGACAAGACAGACCCCTGAGTAACACCAGTATTGATAGGAAATGGAACAATTAGAAAGAAAGCTAGACATAAGTGAGCAAAGAGAAGGAGGAAACCCAAAGAAGGGGAACTTGGGAAGCAGTGACGCATGCCACACCCGGTCAAATGCCTTAGATATGTCAAGCGCCACCATACAAGTCTCCCGATGGTCCCTAAGGGCAGAAGACCATAAACTAAATAAATTTAAGATAAAATTGTTGTCGAACTTTTTAAAAGTTGGAATATAGCATATAATTATGTAAATAGTGCATATATTAAGTGAAGAAAAAAGGAATGTTACTAGACAAGCCTTTAGACAACTTTGAAAGCATCTTTACTCTTTTAATCTTGCGTCATACTTAGATATGGCTCTTTTAAGAAACGCTGGACTAGTGATGTTTTCCTTTTCTCTGACATTTCGTCTTGTGCCTTTCGGCATTTTTGAGAGTCTTTCGATGACTTTGGACATTATATTTGCAATGAAACCGATTTCTAAACTTTCCTATGCATTATCTATCCTTCTCTTTGGTTTTTAAAACTTCTTTATCCACTGTTGTACACGACCACCGTCCCTATTTAAATCTATAATTTGTAATACTCCTTAAAAAGCCTGGTTTCTGATACACTTATTCTATTTTTCTTTACTGACTTTATATTTAGAGTTCACACATTTGTTTCACTAGTCACTATTAGGTTTATTTGAATAGAATCTTACTCTTACATGTCTGTTAATAGGATAGTATATATTAGAATGGTGATCTTTCCGAATGGCTCCTGAAGCTCTCGTATGTACTGTACTATACAATTAGAAAAAGAAAATATGTTTATTTAGAGTGCCTTGAAAAATAAGTTGTTATTTCCATCTGCTCGACATAACCTTTCACACACTAAAAGTATCGAAAGAGCGCAACTTAATTATTCTTGTCCTTGATATTCAATGCATTCCTTATCTAATGATATTTCTGATATTACATGATACTGAATCATATTTTTCTTAAAAATATCTTAAATGAGGTATTCAATGATTCAAACCACGCAAGTTATTTACAATTTTTAAGGGTGTCGTTTCTCTTAGTATGGAATACGTATTTTGAGCGGGGCAATTCATAAAGCTCTTCTTGAAGGTTTTTTTTTCCATATCTATTCTTCCACTGTTAAGGCCTCTCGCCAATCATTACCAGCTGCTGAACTGTTGTATTTATTCTCTTATATATATTTATCACTTTGGCTTCTTTTCAAAGAGCTAATGTGACTCATTTTCAATAATAATAATATGAAGAAGAAGAAGAAAAATTCACATCAACTAAAAGTAATAAACATCAATTTAACCCTTTTTGTTCCTTTGAAACTCGTCAGATAGATGCTGCCTGGTATTGCCTTCTTTTTCAAAGTCAGTAAACTAATACTATTAATATTTCATTCGTAATAGTACAAAATCTACTCTCCGTGAAAATGAAAACTTTTTTTTTAAGAAATACAATGATCTTTCTTGCTCCTCTTCGCCATTTTTGTGGCATTTTGTAAATAATTTCAACTCTAACTTTTTTCTTCCTTTTACACACCTCTTGTGTCATCTGACGATACCAATGTTGTCTTACCTTCCGATAGCTAAAGTTTTCACAGAAATCAACCCTAAACAGTTTCTGAGCTATACCCTCTTCCCCTCATAACTAATATTGCAATTTTTTATAAGGATATTTCTTCCTTTGCTGAACTTAATCCTTAGAATGAGTTTTACCCTAATGATTTCCTCCTTTGGGATTACAACTTTCGAGTTCGAACCCTATCTTGGTAAAGTGTAATCACTTTCCTGTCAGAGTAATCTCATTCAGCTAGATTAGAAAGGTTTTAACATCTTAAACATCTTAAATTTTCTGATCTTATCACTGATATTCAATATATCTCAAAGGAATTCAACTACAGGTCTTCATTCCCTTCAATATGACACTTGCTGCTCTTTGACATTTAGGATTAATCTTTTGTTTTCATTACCCTTATTGAATGCTTTCAACAGTATCTGGCACAATTTTCATTTCTTGACTATTAACACAAAGCTTTGATTTTTAAACTTTTTTCCTTTAGGCATCTATCTTTCACTCTCTGACTTTAATTGATTTTCTTTCCTGTCGTTAGATATTAGCTGTTATAGATGGCCACCTTTAACTCTTTAAATCTACCCAGTACTGATGCTCCTCAACATTCTTTACAATTACAAATTTTTATTTCTACCATAAATTATTTACCCTAATTCAGAAGACTCCATATTTTATTCCTAATATTAATTTGAAAGATGTTCCTCTCAACAGTAAATAGTTATTGCTATGAGGGTGACCTTGGAACAACTGACCTTTCATCTTTCTCACACCTTTAGTTGGGGCAAAGAAAGGATCGCTGTTGTCAATGCCTCAAAAACTTATTTCGTTGACCATTCTCCTAGACAATCTTCTACACAATCCAAACCTTCTTTTGTTCTTACTATCATTAGTGTTTCTTTTTTTTGTGATCTTTTTTGGAAGGATCACATTATATTTGTCTTACCAAACAAGCTTCTAAGACGTTTGATCTTCACACTTCCATAGTTGTTCGCTCTGTCGAAAAGAGTTCTTTATCCTTGTATGGAGTATGTATCGCATATTTAGGGTGGTTATCTTGTATCTGACTACCTTGAACTTTATTTGAAAAATATTAGTTTTTCTTAATTCTGGAAGAAACTATGTAACTTCTGGATTTTTACCTTCAGAGGTCAAATATCTATATAAAAAAATTTTAAGTAACAAATGATCGTGCTCTTTTCAACTATTTATGTGTGAAACGAATGAAGAAAGATATTTTACCCGGGTGGAAACGCCTTGCGAGGAGCAGTAAAGGGTGTATTTGATCACTGCTTGTTTGATGCAAAGCCATAAGTGAAAGAAGGGTGGAAGTAAATGTTTAGTAGAAGTGTAGAAGTTACGAAAGTAGAAGAATTAGAAAATTAAGAATATTCACCGGAATAAGAAAGGATATTAGCCTAAAAATGGAGAAAATTCAATGAAAGAAGAAAGGAGTACAAGGGGAGAGGAAAATTCTTGGGAAAATGATAGTAATAACATCAAGGAAAGTTTGTGACGCAAAAAAAATTTTGGTTAAAAAAAAAAAGGCAGGAATGGAGGAACTGAAAACTGAATGTCATTATTATGAGGAATTTTTTTTTTTTTTTTTTTTTTTTACTAAGAGCCGGAAGCAATATTAGAAGGAGTAATAGAAGGGTCGAGATTAAGTAAAAGGGAAACCACAACAGAAAAGGGAACAACGTAGGTGGAGTGGAAAATTAATTATAATGTATAAGGAAATATGTAAATTATTTCAATATATATATATATATATGGTAAAAATCCAGAAGTTACAAGAGGGAAGAGGTTCTAACTGTTGTTAAGATTTTGGATAGTAATATAGTTCAGGATGACATAGAATTGTTGGAAAAATAAAGAGAGCATTTTTGGAAAGGACTAAATACTGGAAGCCTAGAAGAGGAAAAAGAAAGACATTAAGTTTGAGTAGAAGAAAATATTAGGGAAGAAGAAGTGGAAATATGGACCAAATGAAAAGGATGAAGTAGTGAATGCTTTGAATAAAACAAAAGGAAACCTGATTTGGATGCTATACTAATATAAATGAAAGCCATAGAGAAATATGGAAAATGAAAATGAAATGAAATTGGAAAAAATATGCACTTAAACAAACTGTTATATATGAATGTGAGACGAGGGCAATAAATCCTAAGATAAAAAAGGATTGAGGCATTTTAAATGAAATACTTTCAAGATATTTGTAGGAAGAGAATGAATATGATTAAAAATGTAAAGATAAAGAGAAATGTGTGTTGTAAAGAGCAAATCAAAAAGTGACTTCGTCTTTAGAATAAATGATGAGGTATTTTCTAAGAAGGTTTTTATGTCTGAACTGATAGACATTAGAGAAAGGGAAAACTCCAAATGAAGAGTACTTTGAAAATAAGAAATATTATTTTAGGATAGATGAAAGAAACAGATTGACCTAAGAAAGACACACTACAAAGAGATTACTACTTGAACATTTGGAGCAAGGCAATTACTTGAACAGTTCGAAAGGTTACACTTGCTCGAATATTCAAATTCTGGAATTTAAGCTGACACAACCCATCCGTTATGTTGGAGGCTGGGGTGAGTATATATATATATATATATATATATATATATATATATATATATATATATATATATATATATATATATATATATATATATATATATATATATATATATATATATATATATATATATATATATATATATATATATATATATATACTCGTATGAGTGAAAAGCAATCAGTAAGTATTTCTTCAAATGTTAATTATTTTTGTTTCACAATTAATTTTTCATCTAAAACATCATTTAAAAAAAAAGTATAATTAAAAATCTTTTACTCAAATTCAGTTTTCAAAGACCACAGAGAATAAAACAAAGATGATTTTTTTTATGAAATTTTCTCTCTTTCTCTCTCTCTCCCCATGGAAAACCATTTTTCATTGTCTTTTTTTTTCCTTCAAGATTCCGAAGATATATTTTTGTCATTTCTTGTAATTTTATTCCATTTCTTCAACTTTAAATTATATGCCTTTCTTCTACATTTTTCCTTGTTTTCATTCAGTCAATTTTTATCGTTCTCATTTTGTTACATTTCTTTATCATTTCTGGAATGGTTTCCAGAAAATTTCTTTTATATATATATATATATATATATATATATATATATATATATATATATATATATATATATATATATATATATATATATATATATATATATATATATATATATATATATATATATATATATATATATATATACTGTGAAAATTAAAGAGCATACGTAACGTTTCGACCAATAGCTTAACTTACACTCAAGTTTAGAAATGTGCAAAACGTGAAGTGTGAAAATTAGAACGAAATAAGAATCTAAATTGTAATGAAGGGTTAGATATAACAGTTGGTAAAGAAGCTGTTAAAAGAATCAAGAGAAGAGAAAGTGGGAGAACTAAGCGTTTATGTTGACATTTTTTTTGGAAAGTATCACAATGACCTGAAAGAAATGGGTTTAAAAGATTTTATTTTCTACGGAAATGTTACAGTTCAGAAAAAAAATAGTTCTCATTAAAGTAGAAAGTAGAAAAAGATTGCGAATGTTTCAGAAATCTAAATAGAAATATGAACACCATACACACAATAAAAATAGTTTTGTAGTGGTATCAACACCAAAATCACTCAAATCTCATTTGGTTTGGAATTTGTCAGATGAAGGATATTAGTTCACTTTTGCACATCCAAGAATCTCGGAAGCTTCAGTACTTCCAATACCTTTTAAATGTATAAAGATGAATTAGGTAAAGTTTAGCATTTCCATAGCATTCGTAATGAGATTTGAAGGACTACGCAAGTCATACTCTTTGTGTAAACTGATTTTGAAAGGGGCTAACTACTCACTTCGGCAAAGGAGTGTTCCAATCAAAAATAATTCATCGCTTGAATGAGGTATTCTACTCATATATATATATATATATATATATATATATATATATATATATATATATATATATATATATATATATATATATATATATATATATATATATATATATATATAAGAAAAAGACAGTATGTTTAAAAAAGAAACATTGAAGTCGGATGACGATACTCAAAGAATCAATATATTAAGAGCTACAGCCACAGCTGTGTTGGAGTTGAGATTTGTTGAATGCTCCAAAGTAAGAGCTGACTTTTTAAAAGGTCTTGAGTTTGGGGTAAAAAGATTTCTATGACCATTATAAAAAAAAACTTTCCCTAAAGTTAGTTAGGGAAAGGGAAAGAAGCATTGCAAAAATAAAAACAATATAGTTATGTTGTTGTAATTTAAAAAATGAGAGCAGTAATGCAGAATTAGTTCAAAATTTTAATCAAATTCTTTTCATCAATTAATGTTTAGCTGTTTGAAATGCTTTTTCTTTCCCTTTCTTTCCTTTCCCGGGGTCGGGGCCGTCTAGAAAAAAACTTAAAAGCACTTGAATTTTTTTTTTTTTTTTTTTTTTTTTTTTGCAAAAATCATATCCTTCCGGAGAAAAAAAATTATTTAAAAAAAACACTACGTATTAAAATATTTTTTTTTTGGGGGGGATATTGTTTAGAGGAGGAACAGGGCTACAACTTTTATTTAGTGCATATTAAATGATATTTGTTTGAAGCGAGATATAGCTTCTCAAACTTTGGGAATTTTTGAAATTTAGTCAAAAATGGAACTTTTTTGAGGCTATATCTCGAAACCAACGAATCGCATTGGATAAAGTAAAGAGAGGAATTTGTAGCCCCATCCCTTCTCTATACACCACCAAAAATAAGAAATGTTAAAGTTGTAGTTGTTTTATTTTAATAAATTTTTTTGTTCGAAAAGGCTGATTTAAAAAAAAAATATAAAATATATATTTTTCGATAGTTGATCAGTTTTGGGTTTATAACATTTTTTTTATAACTCTGAAAACAAAAGTCTGTTAGAAGCTTTTGTAGCTCATAGAATTTTGAATATATATTTAAAATATTAGAATATTCTGGGAAGTAGTTTGGCCCCACCATTCATTTGAAAAAGGGTCAAATTTCCCAAAAAACTTTTTGACCATAATAGACTCAGAAAAACGCTAAAAATGGACTTTTTTAACCGGGAAAAAGTTATATTCACTGAAAATTTCAGGAGAATTGCTGAAAATTAAAAAAATTTGAAATTAGATAACCTTTTAATAAATATAATTTGACTTTTTAACCCCGGTTTTCCCTGATTTTTAGCCGATGACAGGTCGGTCCATATATATATATATATATATATATATATATATATATATATATATATATATATATATATATATATATATATATATATATATATATATATATATATATATATTATATATATATATATATATATATTGTGTGTGTGTGGTGAGGTGTATCTGTGTTTCTGGTATCCTATGGGATTAGCAGAAAGGAAAAGCTATTACCTGAGATGGGAAATAAGAAAGAAATAATAGTGTGAAAAGCGAAATATTTCCCAAATGCATTGAAAATTTCTGATCTTGATAAGAAAAAAGATTAAAAGAAAAGACCTGTTATCAATTTTAGAAGAGCAGATGGTGCTTAACAAAATGTTTTATTACAAAAATGTTTCTGATTGTATTTTTAAAACTAGAAAATATTGAAAGATCTGTGAAGGTCATGAACCTTATTATTATTGTCATTACTCATTTTTTTTATTAAAATATAATATTTGGGTTAAAAAAAAAATTTGTTGATCGAATTTTTATATATTTATGTTTTATATTTGAAAATGTCAATTATGAGAAATTGAAGGGTAACGACCTGTTAATTAAAAGTAAATTTCCTAATGAAATAATTTTGTTTATTAATAAAAGAGTAATTTATTTTCTCACTTTGTCTTTACTCACGAGTGTATATAAACTACAATTGATTTTGTCTTAATACTTAACTTATTTTTTATGGTAATCTTTGTTTAGTTAAAATTCAGACCGAATTCTTGATTAGTTTGAAGATTTAGTTTTAGTTCCCTTAGCTCTTTTCTGAAATTGTAAATTATTCTAAATTTTACGTAAATCATATTTGTATTGATTACTTCTCTTACCCAATTAAAAAAAACTTCTTTAAAATAAAAAGTGCTTTCAAAATCTCATTTTATGTTCTTTCACCTTCAATGGTTTATTTAATATATGCTTGCAGGTTGAAAGAAGGCTAAATCTATCTATACCACTGAAAGAAATATTACTAAGTTTAAGTTTATCACTTCAGTTGACAGAAACAGCCATCCCTTTTGCTCTTCTGTTTCTCTTTCCTTTAGTTATCATCGTCAACAGAATTGTGGAATCTTTGTTTGTATGGACTTTATATATTCTTTCAACATTCATAAATCTTCATTGTTATTTTTCACGAAGTAACAGTGATAAGGACATTGATTTTATTTATTTAAAAAAATTTTTTTTTTCAATTCTGAATAAATATAAGGTATAAGTATCGGCAATATAAGTGTTGAAATTACAAAAAAAAATGTCATTTACGATTTGTATAAGGATGGTTCAGGATAAAACAAAACCTTAAGACATCTTTATCAATACAATTAGGGTATAAGAGATAGAAGACTTCTAAAGCTGCAATAGAGAAGATAATCAGCATAAATTTAGTCAGAGGGAGGTAAAATAAAGAGAACAGCAACGAAATCGTATTTCGAAATGAAAGCTGTAATAAAAATGTGATATAAAATTAACTTCTAATTAATATTATTTTCATCACAAATCATTTGCATTATATATATATATATATATATATATATATATATATATATATATATATATATATATATATATATATATATATATATATATATATATATATATATATATATATATATTGTTTTCACAAAAAAAAATTTCCAACTCGTCTCATTATAATAACTTTTTCCTTCCTAATAAAATGTTTGCTCTACCAAATTTTCCATTTTGGAAGAAATTATTTTAAATAAATTTTCACAAAATTTAATTTTAAGCCGAATTGAGGTCTGAATGTCAACCGAATATGAAAGATTCATGTCCGAGTTTAAATCTGCTTAAAAATTTATTAACTATAAATAATTATCGATAAACATGCATTCCATATCAGAATAAATATGTCTGTTGCTGAATGTTTTTAGCAATATGCTTTTCAGAAATTCGAAATTTATTATTTTCTTCCCCTCACTATATATATATATATATATATATATATATATATATATATATATATATATATATATATATATATATATATATATATATATATATATATATATATATATATATATATATATATATATATATATATATATCGTAAATAGACCAACGATACGCAGGAGTTTTGAACTAAAAGTTTAATGCAATTACTGGTGTGTAGGAAAATCAAAAAATTTGACGAGGAAAACAATGTGATCCTTCCATGTAAGGGCACAAGAAAAAGAACATATCCAGAATATTAACAAACAGAAACATGTTTGCTTAATGAGCTTTTCATTTTATCTTTTGAGATATATGAGGCACTAGAAGAACTGTTTTATCTTCCTTATTTAGGTAAAATGGAAAGACCTAATGTCAGTTTCTTCAGAGCCATTTTAAAGCATCATCTGTTTTCTACTTTACAACTTTCCTTTTTAATTAAAATTAAAAGAATAATGAAAGTTTGACTAATCGGCATCAGAGTGGCTAGGTGAGGACATGACAGAATGATTACAAGTCATTCATGACGAGGGCAGAGGATCAAACCCAACCTTGAGGATATTAACACTAATGGAATTAAGGGATGAACTGTGACTGTCTAGGGCAGCAGTTGTGTAACCTGAAATGAATTTTACAGTTAGAATGATGGATACCGATAGAGAAAAGATAAGAAGTGCAAGCTCTGTTCCAAACTCTTTCGAAATGTCTACGGTCACAGCTAAAAAATTTATTAGTATTGTACTATTTTTTAATAAGAATTGTATACTACAATCTTGTAACTGACATAGTTTGAATTATTATTATTATTAATTTGATAATTATATTTATAAATTGAAGACACAGGATCACGGGAAAATTCTTTTTACACAGAAGAAAGATTAGTATTTGAATTGAAAAATAAATATGTGAAAAATGAAATCTTACTTGTAATTTAAAATTTGTGAAATTGTGAAATGTGCTATAAAGACAAAGAAAAAAAAAAAAAAAAAAAAATAATTTTTTTTTTTTTTTTTTAAATAAAAAAAAAAATTAAAAAAATGGGATTATTATGTAAATACAAACCATCGTATTTATCCAACAAAAACTCTCCTTCCCTCTCTCTCTCTCTCTCACTCAATCTATCAATCTATCTATCATTGATCTGTCTCTTAAAAGCCTTTCACAATTCAACCTATAGTTCTCTTGCAAACCCATGAATGATTTAAGAACTTTCTTGTGATAGAATATTGTCAGCTGTATGAGCAAACATAAATAGGTTAGGAAATAGAAATTTGATGTATTACTAACAAAAAAAAAATCATTGAGAACGATGAATGTTCTTTGTCATTCAAGTTCTAACGCAACTCAAATAATTAATGAAAATTGTAAATAATAATTTTCGATTTATTGTTGACTTCCACCATTTGGGATTTTCATCGTTTCAAAAACACAATTTCTTTGATAATGAAAATTCTGACCCAAAATCAAATTTATTTCAACCATGAAAGTCAAACTTGAAGGTCACAGTAAAAAAAGGGTTAAATTGACATAATTTATTTTCTCTTCAAAAGTTACCAAATTGATTTGCATTTTTATAATTATTACAGAATATTTAATGATATAGAAATTGCGCCCATTTTTAAACTGATCTCAATGCAATGTTTAGTTAAATCATAAATTAAAAAAAAAAAAAATTATAATTCTTGTTTTAAAATTACGAAGAATAATTAATTAATCAGCTAACTAATTGTAATATATTATATATATATATATATATATATATATATATATATATATATATATATATATATATATATATATATATATATATATATATATATATATATAAAGGTCTGTCTGTTCATGTGTTTGTTAAGAAGCTCGTATGGAGAATAATGTTAAGCTCTAAAGCGGTAATTAATTAAGTAAGATAGACTGAAGGGATAAGGTGAATGAGAACATAAAAGTGATATTAAAAGAGACCAAAGTCTTATTTATAGAAAAAGAACTCTCTATAAAATGCTAAAGCGATTTATTCTACTTAACAACTTTTTCTTCTTTTCACTCAAAGGTCTTTATTATATTTTAACTTTTATCATGGCTTTCTTCAATATATAAAATTTTATAAGTATTTGTAGCACCTCTCACATTCAAAGCTCTGTTATAGAGGGGAACATTAAAATAAGAAAATTTCACACCTTCAAAAGAAACCCAACTTATATCCCTCTAGATTAAACAGTCGCAAGAATTGAAGTGAGAAAGGATGAATATAGAAGGAAAAACATATAATGGCAAAGAATATGAAAGAACAGATATATCTGGACTGGAAAGATGGAAGTACCACATCGAGCAAGCCCAGGGGTGCTAATCTTCACGAAATATACATGAAATATGACTGAGATATGAACTACACAGAATCTGTAACATAGATCTAATTGAAATAGTTCCAGTTATTGTGGGAGCGACGGGAATAATTAAAAAAAAAGTAATAAAACATCTAGAAAAGCTACCTATTCAGGTTTCTACATTGGGACTGAGTATTGCTGTGATAAAAAAAAAAGTATAAGTATCTTAAGAACGGTATTGGGATACCGGTAGAAGACACCAAAGATAGAAAAAAATGTGGGGTCATTCTAAGGATTGAGGTTTGATCCCATAAAAAAACCCTTAATAGGAGTAAATAAAAAAAATCAAAGTTAAGAGATTCAATGTTTACGAGACGTGTTACAGAAGTGTCAATGTTTATACACGCACAAACTCTTCCATTTATTCGGAAATTGTGATATAAGTTATGGTTGGAGATATTAAAGTTGTTAGAATAAATACAGAAGGAAGACAGTCAGACAAAAACAAAAGGTTAGGACGAAAGTTATAAGGCACGGAGGTCAATTATTAGCGAAGTCAATAGAGAGTCCCTTCCCGCCTCTGTTCACCTGCTCAGTCTAGTCATTCAAGAAAACACAGATACGCACAAAACGTTTGTACATTCACTATCAACTCACAAAAGCTAAAACCCAAAGAAAAAGAATATACATCAACTAACACCAATTAACACTAATATAACCGCAATACAGCAAACAAAATGTAAAGTAAATTAAAATATTTTTTTTATAATTACAATAATTTAGAACACCTCATTCCTCCCAACTGCATGCAGAGTATCGTCCAACATAAAAATACCCAATTTAAGCTTTAAAAATATATATTATCTTATACTTATTTAAGAGAAAGATAACTAGACCTCATATTATACATATAAAACTTTCTAAAATTTCAGCTGATTAAAGTTCTTGAATTCAGATATTTTAGGCCATATGTAGTTAGGAAATAATTAAAACACTAAGCAAATGATAAAATAATATCAAGGATATCTAATTTAAAACTTGAGACTGAAATGCTAAAATGTAAAGCTGAAATTATTAATCAAGGAGTCATTATCTTTAAAAAAAAAAAAAAAAAAAAAATGAAAAAAAAAAAAAAAAAAAAAATTAGGAAATCAACAAATCTTGACATCACGAAATTAATATATTATATATATATATATATATATATATATATATATATATATATATATATATATATATATATATATATATATATATATATATATATATATATATATAAAATTCATAGCGCTATATTCTGCAAGCTTGAAGGGTGGTACTGGTTGTAAACATCATTTAAATATCCACTGCCATTAATACTATATATATACAAATTATTATCCCCTATTTCCAAAGAAGAAGAATTTTCTTCTAATAATACTGAAATTTTTTTTTAACTTAAAAGCTCTCTCTCTCTCTCTCTCTCTCTCTCTCTCTCTCTCTCTCTCTCTCTCTCTCTCTCTCTCTCTCTCTCTCTCTCTCTCTCTCTCTCTCATAGCAAACCCTCTGTTCTTACGTCTCCCGTTGTCTCTTAAATTCATTTCTAAATATGGAAGTTTAAAGAAGCCTTGCAAGATTCAAGGCCTTTCAATTCATGCTTTCTTACACCGAATATTAAACCTCGAAGACTATATATATATATATATATATATAGTATATATATATATATATATATATATATATATATATATATATATATATATATATATATATATATATATATATATATATATATATATATATATATATATATATATATATATATATATATATATATATATATATATATATATATATATATATATATATATATATATATATATATATATATATATATATATATATATATATATATATATATATATATATATATATATATATATATATATATATATATATATATATATATATATATATATATATATATATATATATATATATATATATATATATATATATATATATATATATATATATATATATATTAGAGGTGGACCGGATAGTAATTTTTTACTATCCGCGGATGCGGATAGTTTAATTTTTTAAGAGTTTTTGCCATAGATTCTTGGAATTTTAAATATAATATCCAGAATCTATGTTACTAGGGTGTGGGACGGGGACCCAACTCTTGAACACCCCACCAACCTCTTTCCCCAACCTCCACCCATTTGGAAAAAGGTTATATATATATATATATATATATATATATATATATATATATATATATATATATATATATATATATATATATATATATATATATATATATATATATATATATATATATATATATATATATATATATATATATATATATATATATATATATATATATATATATATATAGCCAGTAATTCAGTATTACCTTCACACTTCACAGTTTCACATGTTCCATTTGAAGTTAATAATTGGTAAGTTATTTTTTAGAAATAAAAGCTTTTGGGCTCTTTCAGGTGAAAGTTTTTTTTTTTTTTACACATCACCACCACTCACGGGCATAGCCCTATTCAAGGAGGGGGTGCTAGAACAATAGAAGAGATAAAAACAACCCACAACCCACACCTAACGCAAATTTCGCAGGTGAGCACAGACGTGGGTCTTAAAGGAATGGAGATTAAATTCAGCAGGAAAACAGAAGATGGAAGAGAATTCCACAAAACAGAGGTGGCTGGAAAGAAGGAGGCACCACAGCGAACAAGCCTGGAGTTGCCTATGTCCACGCAAAATTGATGCGCGGACACTGCACCCCTTGTGCTGCGAGGACGCCGTAAAGGTGGAGGTACACGGGTGGATAGTTCCCTCGAGCATTTGCCGCTGTAGTACCTATAGAAAAGAGATAAGGCACCAACATCACGTCGCAAAGATAGAGTCAAGAGAATTAGAAAGAGCGGGACAGTTTATAAGTCTTTTAGCCTTTGACTCAACCCTATCCAAAAGACGGGTGAAACCTGAGCCACCCCAGATATGAGAGCAGTACTCCATACAAGGGCGGATGAAACCCTTGTATAATTGGAGTAACTGCGAGAAAGAAAAAAATTCTCGCAGTCTAAACAGAACTCCCAGCTTCTTTGAGGCCGCCCGAGCAACCATTGTGATATGAGGTTTCCAAGACATTTTTTTGTTTATGTTAAGGCCAAGAATATTTATATTGTCAACAGGAGAGACGGGAGAACCGTCGAAAGAAATAGAAAAGTTAGGAGGTGTCTTTGAGAGGGAGATTTCTAGAAGTTGAGTTTTTAAAGAGTTGAATTTCACAAGGTTGAGACGACCCCACTGGGAAATTCTATCCAGATCAGCAGGAATGAAATCGGAAAGATGAAGACGAGAGGCAACTCTAGATGCAAAGGAAGGAGCAGATTTGAAATGAGTAGAAGAATGGAGGGTTGAGTCATCGGCATATGAATGAACAGGGTTATATGAACAGCTAAGAAGAAGTCGCTCCATCAACAACAGCTGAAATGGAGCGATTAGAAAGAAAGCTAGACATAAGTAAGCAAAGAGAAGGAGGAAACCCAAAGGAGGGGAGCTTGGAAAGCAGTGACGCATGCCATACCCGGTCAAATGCCTTAGATATGTCAAGCGCCACTACACAAGTCTCCCCATGATCACTAAGGGCAGAAGACCATAAATCTGTGAGATAGGAAAGTATATCACCAGTAGACCTCAAACGTCGAAAGCCATACTGATGATCAGAAAGAAGGGAATGAGATTCCAGATGATCCAAGAAGTGAGAGTTGAGAAGGGTTTCAAAGATCTTAGACAGAATACAAGTGAGAGCTATAGGGCGATAGTTAGAAGGGTCAGAGCGGCTACCCTTTTTCGGAATAGGCTGGACCAATGCGTGCTTCCAACACTGAGGGAAAGTATTAGTATTGAGGCATAGAGAGTAGAGTTGAACGAGGGGAGGAGCAAGCTCAGAAGCACACTCCCTTAAAACTCGGGGAGGAATGCCATCCGGGCCGCTTGCCTTCCTTACGTTCATAGATTTCAGAAGCCCATGCACCTGATCAAATGTAATCACAGGTAAAGTCATGGGACCTCTGAGAGGAGAAGAAGTAGGAGGAGGGTTGCCGGAGTCGTCCAGGGTTGAATTAGAGGAGAATAGGAGGCCGAAGAGATTAGCCTTTTCAGTTGGAGTGTTAGCAACAGAGCCATAAGAGCGAATAAGAGGAGGAAAGGAAGATTTACAGAAGTTGTTAGAGATGTTTTTGGCAAGAGGCCAGAAAGATTTATCAGTAGGAGAGTTTAGGAGCACCGCACAACTTCTTTTAGTGAAAGCCCGCTTTTCTCGTCGAAGAATATCCCTGCAACGATTCCGAGCAGAATGAAAATTAGCAAGAGTGATAGGAGAAGGAGAGTTTTTCCACTCTCGATACGCGATGTCTCTAGCCTGAATGGCAAGAGAGCAGGCGCGATCGAACCATGGATTTTGCGGAGAAAAAGATTTAGTTGAAGAAGGAATGAACCTGCTCATCCCATCAACGATTACAGCCCCCACTTTATCAGCGGAGACTGACGCGTCTTCAGAGACAAAGCAGTCCATCCAAGGATAGTTAGCATAGAAGCAACGCAAAGCCTCCCAGTCAGCCCGATCAAAGTGCCAGAAGATACGCTTAGGGCAGGGTGGAGCAATTGGAGAGAAAGCTTGAAAATTAAGAGTAATTAGGTTGAGGTCAGATTTACCAATAGGTGCGAAGACAGAGTATTTATAAGAGAGGACTAGTAGTGATACATAAGTCAAGAGTGTTTAAGAATTGGTTGGGACGATCTGGAATGTGTGTTGGTTCTTTAATCAGTTGCTCCAGATCGTTGAGAATGCTGAATGATTCGGCCTCCTCCCCTCCTGGATCAGTATGAGAGGAACCCAACCATTCAGTATTGTGTACATTGAAATCCCCTAAATAGAGGACCTCAATATTTGGATGTTAAGACGTAACAGTCTCGTGAGAAGTAGTTAGATATTCAAAAAAGGAGGAAAAATCTGTTCTATTAGGAGAACAATAGCAGAAACACAAGATTATTGTAGTGGTAGGAAGAAAGATTTTAAGCCACAGAACATCGAAGTTAGGAGATTCAAGATTCACAAGACGTGTTACCGGAGTGTTGGTGTTTACGTAGGCACAAGCTCCACCCTTAGAACGGAAATTATGAAATAAGTTATAGTTGGATATATTAAAAAAAAGTTTGAGGAGGAATTCTTAGATATCTGGGGCTCAGACAAGAGCAGAAGATTTGGATGAGAGTGAGAAAGGTGGTATTCCACAGAAGCCAAATTAGAAAATAAGCCACGGATGTTGGTAAAGTGTATAGAGAACCCACGACCTGCGTACACCTGCCATTCAACACACACAATCACAATTATATCAGACAAACAGACAAACAAACAAGAGAACAGCCAAAGAAACCGGCAAGCAGGCAGACAAACAAACAATCAAGCAAACAAATATTCTAACAAACACAAACAGGAAAACAAGATAAAACTTAAATAATGTTTACATTTAAAACCCAAATTTAAAAACGGAAAAATGAATTTAAGATCGAAAAATTAAACCTAAAAAAGTCTTAAACAAATTTAAGTTTAAAACTCAAATTATATTAAATTAAAATAATTTTTGTTCACAGAAATAAAACTTCCCAATAATAAAACCTACATTAAATGAAAATTAAAAAATTAAAACTTGAACAAATTAGAAAATAAGCCACGGATGTTGGTAAAGTGTATAGAGAACCCACGCCTGCGTACACCTGCCATTCAACACACAATCACAATTATATCAGACAAACAGACAAACAAACAAGAGAACAGTTTGGTTCGCTTTTCGTCGTAAATGAGGCCTGCTCCATTGAAAAGACGCTCACTAGCAACACTAGTTGAAGGACATGCTAAATAAGTCCTTGCCAGCTCAGCAAGAAAAGGGAAACTTTTGCAATTATCTCTCCACCAAACCAGTTGGTCTTTATCTGCCTCCAAACGTGGGAGTTTCAGATAATTTTCAATAATCGATATTGTATCCTTTGACACTTCTTACTGTGATTTTTCATCGCTGCTGGAAGCTAGAAGATCTTTCATTGATTTAGCAATGCTTAAGCTAACAGATTTTGTTTCTTTTGTATCTGAGAGCTTTTGCTTTTTCTTGAAAGGCGTTATTTTAGCTGTTTCTATCATCTCATCGCATAAGCATTCTAATTTGATTTTAACTATCCGCGGATGCGGATGCGGTTGCGGATATCCAATTGCGGATATTGGAAAAATGATTCGGATATCCGCAGTTGCGGATGCGGATGCGGATATCCGGTCCACCTCTAATATATATATATATATATATATATATATATTATATATATATATATATATATATATATATATATATATATATATATATATATATATATATATATATATATATATATATATATATTAGAAGTGGAACAATTGTGATGGAAACATTAGTTTATGTTGTATAATTAGAGTGGGCAGAAAGATCTCTGGTTTTCAGTGCTGAATATTTTTTCTCTTTCGACCAGCCTCTTTTTCACATAATATGTATTCAAATTACTTTAGATTCTAAACAAAAGTTTAATGTCTATCTTCCTTCACACATTTAGACACACTTTCTGCACTATTACAAAAAAAATTTCTTTGTCAACAATATAAAAATGCAAGAACACGTTTTACAAAATAATGATAATAATAAGTGATAATTTTTATTACTTTTTTTTATTGTTATTATCATTCAATTAAAAGGGCTAACAGAAAGTACCCGTAACTCCAGCATCCTTTTTTCAGTTTTAAGTTAAAATGGCATTATTTTGATTTTAATTTTACAATCTTTTCACATTTACTATTTAACTGTGTAAAGTCTTTTTATTATTATTATCATCTTGGGAAACCTTCAGCTTTGTTGAAATGTTTACGAAATGCAAAAGTACTTTAAGGAATCAAAATCATGATTTGAAAAGTTTGTTTCAAGTTTTAAAGGATTTATTTGTTTATGTCGAAGAAATTCATGAAAGCGTTCGCCATTTTTTCTAGATAATTAATTATTATTGGCATTATATTTTCCCTCTTTACTGCTTTTCAAAATATTTATCTACTGTAATTGATAGTTTAATTAAATGTGTCACAGTGACTGATAAAAATAATTTCAATATGAGGATTTGAAGATACAGAAATACTTTTATAACAACATTTTTGTCAAAATATTTGCCTCGTATTAAAAAGAATAAAAATTAATTCAGTGAACTTGTAAATAATATTTACTAAGATAGAAAATATGTTTTTTTTTTTTTATCCAATGCTCATTCCAGTGAACAACATGACTTACAAAAAATTTTAGAGCAATAAAATTAATCCAAAAATGCTCTATGAAAGGCTGAAATCACTCTATTCAAGATCTGTGCTGCCGAACTTGTAATTAACTTCATGAATGAACTGTTTATAATCATCTTTGAAATTCATGTAACTTCTTTTTCCTCTTCTTACTATTTCTGTTCAATCCAATGTCTTTTGATTTTGAATTAAGTTGGACAAATAACGAGTGTCTTTTTCATCATTTTCATGAAACATTTAAATTTAATTTCTGTTGAGGAAAATCTTCTCCAAAAGTGATTACCATCAAACATGTCACGTCTCTCTCCTTATCTTCTTCCTACTTGGGAAGAAATGGTAAAATCTATTAACAAACTTTTATCACAAAAAAACTTTTTTTCCATCTCTAATTGAAGTTTCTAACAGTTTTTATACTTTTGGATTGTTGTCGCAAATTTTAGTTTAAAATTTTGATCAGCCATTGGTTTCCAACTTTAAGGGTATAAATGAGTGGTTTTACGGTGGCTTTTACCCATCTTTGTGGCCGTGAACACCTTTCGTTTTCCATTTTATAGAATGGTCTCCATAATTACTTAAATTTAATTGTTATATCCTTTTTTGGATTTATTAAAAAAAAAAAAAAAAAAAGCCATCATAAATGATGAATCAGAGTTGTACGGTACACATTTTCTTTTGTATATATCTTTCGATCCATGTATATAACTCCTCAATATATATATATATATATATATATATATATATATATATATATATATATATATATATATATATATATATATATATATATATATATATATATATATATATATATATATATATATATATATATATATATATATATATATAAACCTGGTGGCCTACTAAAATTTGCCTATTTCTATTTGAGGCGAAATTTCTCGGTCTTGGAGTTTTCCGACCGTTTTTTTTCGTAGTGTTTCAGGTTCCTAAGTCTTAGGGGCCTGTCCAGGTCCATTGTTTGAATTGATCAACTAATTATTTATTCATAATTAAACTAATTATTTTATTAGGCTTCTTTCTTTCAGAAATCTCTATTTCTCAAAGCGTTCTACACTTTTGAATGTATCATCGCATTTTTGTAGCTGTTAATAAGTGGGTAAGTGTCATGGGACATACCCAAGCTTACTCTTACGGTACGTTCGATCCATCCACCAATAGCCAGATAATTCATTAAATATGATTTGCCCAACAATGTGTCTTTATTAAGATTCCAGAGTTTGTCGTTATAATTAATATCCACAATGTTTTTATTCCCACTCGACCTTTCGGAAAGGCGACTTTTATTCCTACTCAAATAATAATAATAAATTTTAAAATGTGACATAAACTTCAGTCAAGGAGCAGTTATCTTTCTGCAGATATAATCAGTTTTATGCAAGATTTTGATATCGGTTTTTTTGTGTAGGCCATTTTTTACCGATACTTATTAAACTTTTTTATATACCGATACCTGATACCATTAACCTTGCCAATACTACTCGATACAGATACCTATACTGATACATGACTCTGCCCCTTATATATATATATATATATATATATATATATATATATATATATATATATATATATATATATATATATATATATATATATATATATATATATATATATATTCACGGAAATGCCGAAGATTGGAGGACCAAGTGTCAGAGAGAAGGAAAAGATCACCAGTAGAGCATTTCTTACGAAAGCCACACTGCCGATCAGAGATAAGATTAGAAGAATTGAGATGTTTCCAAATCTTCCGATTAAAGATAGATTCGAAAACTTTTGAAAGAACGGAGGTCAAAGAAATGGGACGATAGTTGGAGAGCAGAAGTAACGTCTTTAGAAGAAATTATAATTTTAGGAATAAATGAGTTGGGGAGGTTGAAGGGAAAGGAATAGTTCCGGAATCGTCTAAGGTTGAATTAGAGGCAAAAGTTTATGCGAAGAGCTCAGCTTTAGGAGAAGGTAACACAGTAGTTGTGCTGTCTGAAGATACTAAAAGAAGAGAAAGAGGAAAAAGCAAAATTAGAGTTGAAATTTTTTGCAAAATGTCAGAAAGAGCGTGAGGAAGAGGAACCAGAAAGATTATGGCATTTTCTACGGAGAAAAGTTTTTGGTCTTACGAAAGATAGATTTTGCACGATTCCGGGATGAAATGTAAGTTGCGTGAGTTTCTTGAGTTTGAAGACTACGGTAGTCCCTGAAGACATCATTCCTGGGGTGAATAGTACGAAAACAAGCAGAGTTAAATCAAGGTTTGCTAGGTTTAGTAAAAGGGAAATAATATGGAATGTACGCCTCCATGCCAGAGAGAATCGCCTCGGCAAAGCGTTCTGCACACTCCGAGGAACCCCTCCCACTGAAGCAATAATCATTCCACGGGAAATCAAATAAGTACGACCTCAAGTCTGACGAGCTTGCGGTACCGAAGTGCCACAAACGTTTCCTTTCAATGGAAGGGGATCTTTCCTGCGGAAAACTTGAAGATATAGAAGAGGAAACAGAGATAAGGTGATTGGAGGAATCCAGAGGTGGAAACAGTTTAGCAGTATAAGGAGAATGATTAGAAATTAGAAAAAGGCCTAGAATGTTGGCTTCATCTCCAAGACGATCAGGGATACGGGTAGGAAGCTGCGCCAACTGCTCTAGGTCGTTTTTGATAGAGATTTGGAAGGCATGTTCACCAGCTGCATCATGAGAACTAGAAGAAGCCATTGGTGGTGGTGAACATTGAAATCACCTAATATGATGATTTCAAAGAAAGGAGAAGAAGAGAGAATGTGTTCTATTTTAGTGTTTAGATACTCGAAGAATTTAGGAGATAAATAAATGAATTTAGTCGTAGAATGGCAACAGATCCTAAGGCACAAAGTGGAAAATTCGGAAGACTCCAAATTAGACTGTAAACATCGTTGCCCACGTATGCGGAAAAACAACCTTTGGCTGAAAATTGAGGAGAGAGATAGTATTAGGAAACAGAAAAGTCTAATACGGAATAACAGAAATGTACTACCCTTTTCGACAAATGAACATATGCTAATGTTCAGAGTGATATATCTTTAACATCTGATATCTCGGATGTAAACTAATTTTAAACATATGTTTATATGACCTTTCTTGTTTCTATTGTGGTAGAAAACCCATACCTTAAATATTGCCGTGCAATTCCGAAACACCCTGTATATATATATATATATATAATATATATATATATATATATATATATATATATATATATATATATATATATATATATATATATATATATATATATATATATATATATATATATATATATGACCGTAATCACGGTTCAAATAAGGCACATTAGTTTGCATTTTTGTATAACATTTTTTTCTAGTATTTAAGATAGAATATTGATGATCCGACATCCGCGTACATCCACATTCGCAAATATAAAAAATCACATTCGAAACACCCCCAGCATATATATATATATATATATATATATATATATATATATATATATATATATATATATATATATATATATATATATATATATATATATATATATATTACAAGCAATGGATAATGCAATGCTGTATTGTTTTTGATATCCATTTAAAGGTCATTTTCTTCTTAAATTGATTCTTTGATCTCAAATGAGAATGATAGGATGTAAGAATGTTCCAAGGAGAGACATTCAAACTTTATCTTACTATCATTAACTACTTATATATACATATATATATATATATATATATATATATATATATATATATATATATATATATATATATATATATATATATATATATAAAATAGTTTTTAAAGTCTGCTAAAACCCTCACAGACTATTTCTATATGGCGGTTCAAACTGCTCATGATCTACAGTCATGTAATCCCAAAGAACCTCCCCCACCGCAACTCAGGCGAAAGTCGAATCCATTATCGCAAACAGTTATATAGTAGTTTTAAAGTCTGCTAAAACTCTGACAGACTATTTCTATATAGAAAATTAATGTCTGCTATTGGACTCGAACCAGCAACCTTTAAGATTGTAAGTATTGTGCGTTAATCACTGGACCATGGCGGTTCAAAAGGAAATCACATTGGAACTGCTCAAGATCTAGAGTTATGATTGGGATTAACGTCATGACTTTGGATCATCAGCAATTCCAATGACGATTACGATTATCCATCAACAAAATTGCGTGTCTTGCATAGTCTCTTGATTGCATACTCTCAAAAACTCAGTTCCTCAATCTCTCCACTCGACAAAATCTTCCACACAACTATGGTGTCTTCTTCGAAAACATACAACTCAACCATCATCTGTTCTTAATATTCTTGGCGTATCTTTTTCTCGTGATCTTTCTTGGAAAGATCACATTACTTCTTTTTCCTAAACAAGCTTCTAAGAGGCTGGGTGTTCTGAAGCGCTTTCAGAATTACTTCACGCCACCCCAGTTGCTTGCTCTATATAGTGGTGTTTTCGTCCCTGTATGGAATATATTTCGCACATCTGGGATGGTTCCACTCATACAGCTTTAACATTGAACGTATGCTAATATAAATATTATATATTATTATATATGCATTTTTGTATAACATTTTTTCCTAGTATTTAAGATAGAATATTGATGATCCGACATTTATAAAATTTATTTATATTTATAATATTTATTATTTATGCATATGTATAATAATTAAAAAAAAAAAATATTTACTTAAAAAATTTAAAGTTAACAAGATATATTATCACCTTTTGACTAATGTCTTCATCCTCCGGTTGAATTAACATATGTTCAGATCTAATGTGCTTTGGAGCTAAAGACAAGAGGAGGTCTAATCTGACAGGGGTTTGATTGGCAAGATCTTCAGCTAGGGCTTTTCGTCCCATCAACTCTCCTGCTCTTACTAAATCTCTCCAATCTCTTTCTGCCAGTCGAATTGTTGCGTCACTCTCTCTTTAGTATCGCTATTACAACAGTCACTGCTCTTCTGAACTCTCTCGTTGCATACCTCCTCCATTGAAAAGAGCTCGTGCGACTCGCCTTTCTACACACACATTCTCTCTCTGTCCAACTCTCAGACCCCAGACTTAACCGCTATGCTCATTCTTGTATATACTCTACTGGTAAAGTCTGGAACACACTCCCTTTATCTGTTTCCCCAACTTCTTTTGACTTTCATGCTTTCAAACGCCGTGTATCTGTACATATTGGCCTCCTTCGATCAAGATAGGATTTTTCCAACTCCGGTGGAATTTGGTAGGGCTCCGACCTTTGCCCACCGGACGATATATATATATATATATATATATATATATATATATATATATATATATATATATATATATATATATATATATATATATATATATATATATATATATATAATAAAAGCATATACTGCAACCAATACTTAACATTTTTCATTCTCATAATTTGTCTTCAAACGTTTCCGGTTTTCGCAAACAGACCAAAATTTTTCTATCCCGAAACGTATATCTGAAGCTTTCTTTGTTTTAGGTTCCAAATCTACAGATTTGACTAAACTACTTAAAGAAATATAAACTCCTGCATTTCCATATAGTAGTTTTTAAAAAATTATCTTTTCAATAGCAAAGACCAGTTGAATTGCATGGAACGGTAGACCAGTTTTAAGGGAAATCCGGACTGTAAATTGAAGGAAAGTTTCCCACATCTAGCAGGGATTGCAGTCTGCACATGTATATATATTTATAGACCACAGAGGACCTTAATAATTTCAGAATACGTTCTTTCAAATGAAAGAACGAGCCTATTCTAAATGGATTATGTAAAATAAGTTTAAAATTACAACCATTCCATTCAGTTAATGATGGAAGAATATTTGAAATCTTTATTTATAGAGTCTAAACCATCATAAAATAACTGTAAAATTTATCTCCTATTATATATGGTTATAATACAGTTCGCATATATATATATATATATATATATATATATATATATATATATATATATATATATATATATATATATATATATATATATATATATATATATATATATATATATATATATATATATATATATATATATATATATATATATATATATATATATATATATATATATAAGCACAAATGAACATTCAACAGCTAATGCTCCGTATATAAAAAAAATTTCAAAGAACCACTTTATTAAAAAGATAACGATAAACTTTTTAAGATGTTAAATTTGAAAGAACAGTTTACGTTACGACTTTATATATATATATATATATATATATATATATATATATATATATATATATATATATATATATATATATATATATATATATATATATATATATATATATATATATATATATATATATATATATATATCCTTAAATTTTTGTTCTTAGTTTTTTATTCAATGAATTGCATAAAAAGCCAGTTTTTAAAATAATTTTTAATACAAACTTTTCATTTTTTTATTTTTAAATTATTTTAATTATTTTTTCCTAACTTATTATACTGCAATTTTGTTTTAGTTTTAATTATAATTTAAAAATTTATAGCCCAATTTCTTTAATCGATCTCCTTACTTAAGTTTCCAAATCTTTCCTAATATTATTATTTTTAAACATCAATTCTTCTAACATTTTCTAACCTTTTACGGATTTGCTAAGAAAGGCTCTTCTAGTGATCTTTCTCTTCTTTTTGACTCTTGGTCTTCCGCTCTTCCACATTTCGATAAATCTTTTGATGTAGAGCTAGACATATCGATAGTCTTCGACAGAATTTGACACAAAGTTTTGAATTCCAAATTTCCCTCTTTCGGAATCTATCCTTCTCCCCGATTTTCTTTCCGGTCTTTCTATAGAAGCTTTAGGAATTCTTATAGACTGCCACCGTACATTCTCAGAGGAGATCTGTCCTATCCCCAACTCTTTTTTCTGCTTTTCATTAATGATCTCGTTATTACTTTATCATCTATCGTTTCGTATGCCAACGACTCCACCCTTAAATACTTCTTTTAGTTTGAAATACGTCCCACCAACAGCATATCACTGACGCTAGGAGTGTAGCCTTACGTGGAAGCAACAATCTCGAATTTTTCTCGTATTGCAATATAGGCCAGAGAACACATAGTTGTTTTCAGTGCCTCAAAAACTCAGATCCTCCACGTTTCTTCTAGGAATAATCTTCCACATAACTACGACATCTTTTTCGAAAACACTGAACTCAAATCTTCCACTGTCCTAAATATTTTTGGTATTTCTTTTTCTCGTGATCTTTCTTGAAATTATCACATTACTTCTCTTTCTAAACAAGCTTCTATGTAGTAGAGATGGAGTATGCCAAACACATCTTCGAAAATTTCACTCACACAAGTCTTCTTGAATAGGTGGAATCTAGGAATTTTCGTCTTATCAACAGTTTGCTTTCACTAGCTCTCTCCAGTCTCTTTCTGCCCGTCGAACTGATGCGTTACTGTCACTAAACTATCTCTATTACAGTGGACACCGCTCCTCTGAACTCTAGTTACATACCTATTACACAGTCTCATCCTTTCTCTCTCCATTCTTAACCTCTATGCTTAATCTTACGTGCATTCTACTGGTAAATTCTAGAACACACTCCCTTTATCTATTTCCCAAATTCCTTTGACTTGCGCATCTTCAAATGTAGTGTATCGGGCATGTCGATCTTTAATTTAATTTGACCAGGATTCCGGCATTTTCTTAACTTTGATGAAAATAAGTAGCTCTCTGGCCGTTGTCCCTATATATATATATATATATATATATATATATATATATATATATATATATATATATATATATATATATATATATATATATATATATATATATATATATATATATATATATATATCATCTCTGGTAGGCGAAAGGCCACAGGCCTACTTAACTTTCACCAGAGTTGGGGAATACCAGAAATCAAATCTAGTTAATGGCCTACATACCCCGATACATGGCATTTGAAGTAGAGTAAAAATATGATCGAGTATAATAGTTAAGTCCTGGGGTCAGAGGGTTGGACAGAGAAAGGATGAGACTATGTAGAAAGGTCTGTTGCATGAGTCCTTCTCATTGGAGGAGGTATGAGACGTGAGAGTTCAGAAGAGCAGTGCCCATTGTAATTGCCGCCTACCGTGGCTCAAACGGTAAGGTGATTGACTGACGTGCTTGAGGGCGCCGGTCAGGTTCGATCCCACTTGGGGATCCTAGGTATATACTATCTAGAAAAGTTCCTCTCCTCGAATAGGGCAGTGTCCGAGATATGAATTTAAAAAAAAAAAAGACTGATCCAACAATTCGACGGGCAAAAAGAGACTGGAGAGAATTAGTGAGTGAGAACGAAAGAGTTAAGACCATATATATATATATATATATATATATATATATATATATATATATATATATATATATATATATATATATATATATATATATATATATATATATATATATATATATATATATATATATATATATATATATATATATATATATATATATATATATATCATTTGCGCTCAACTACTTTTTTAAGAGCGCAAATTTGCTTTTGCTTTGAATCGAGGTTCAGCACTATCTTTGATGATTTTGATTTGCTTATGGCAACAGCCCAGCACTTTCACTTCAAACTCGGAGTGGTACGTATATTAAATGAGGGGAAGTACCCAGCTATCAAGATGAGGATATTGGAGGAAATAAAGGGTAATATTGCATCGAATCTTACTCCTCCACATCAAGGCACTGAAATTGATGGGACTAAGTCTGAAATGGGCCCATTTAAGGTAAGTTATTTTTATATTTTGGAACAAACTTTAAGCATCCCTATATATATATATATATATATATATATATATATATATATATATATATATATATATATATATATATATATATATATATATATATATATATATATATATATATATATATATATATATATATATTCATAACACACTGACATAAAGTTCAAATGAAACTTATATATGTTTCAGAAACTGAAGGCCCAATATATCCAGCAGACACATCTGGAGAAGTTGAGACAAACCTTGGATAGCTTGGCTGCAGTAAATGTTCACCACGGTACCCCTCTCACAAGGAATCTGTTTCCGTGTGAATACCAGGAGGTCTGGGTGGACTTGTTTATTAAGTATAATACCCCATTAGCTAGCTCAGCGGCCGTGGAGGTTGTTTAGTCAAGGCTCTGACATTCTAAGACCGAAGAGGGCAGCCATGGCATCCAGCAATTTTGAAAAATTTATATCTTTATGAAAGGGAATATGACCCTGTTCATAATGCAAGAGGAGAGCTACGAGGAGTAAGAGATCATAGATAATTGAATAAATAAAATTAAAATCTTTCTCATTTTTTGTTTTATATTTGCATCTTTCAAATAAAATTTAAAAATAATTCATCTTTACATACTTGCGCTCTATTTATTTATTTGTTTATTTTTTATTTTTTTATTTATTTATTTTTTGCGCTCATAAATTTGCGCTGTAAAATTTTTTTTGATTTGAGGACATGTGCGCTTTTGCGCTTGCGCACTAAGTTTTCCAATTTGCGCGCCCACCTCTGATATATATATATATATATATATATATATATATATATATATATATATATATATATATATATATATATATATATATATATATATATATATATATATATATATATATATATATATATATATATATATTTTGTGCATGTGTGTGACTTTTTTGTCTTATTACTTGGGATGAGGAAATTGAAAAACATTTGTTTGTCATGGGCAAATTTGAAGGTTTAAAGGATTAATTAATAAAGCGAATCCTTTGCATAAATAAATCAAATTCCTTAAAAGAGGAAAAAGTTCAAAATTTAAGGTAAGAAATTTTGTATTTCAGAATGTGACTCTTTAGGATTTCAAAAGTTTCCTCAAAATTTAAAGTTAATAAAATATGACTAATTTAGTAATAATAATAAACCACTTTTAATAAGATGAGGGCAATTTAAGAAAAAATGGAAGGCTCGCAGCATTTTCGCTTGCTTTTAAATTAATGAGTGACTGTAAATTGGAAAAAGTGAATTGACTTGTTTTTTTCCTTTGCATCTCATCTGTTGGGAAAGAACAGATGCCTACATGAAACCTACAATAATTTGAGATACCAGTTACGCATGAAATAAATCAAAAGACGAAATGAACGAACACACTGCATTTGGAAGTGTTTAAGTTATGGAAAGTGGGGAAAATAGAGAATGGAAGAGAGTTCCACAACTAAAATACAGATAAAAATGAACATTTCTGTTAAGTCTAGGTAAAAAATTTGGACAGAAAAAGAATAACGAGTTATAAGCGTCATCATCAATGGAGTAGGAATGTGATTTTGGTTGAAAAGTAAAATTCATAATTTCTTCTGTTACTTTAGGTATAAAGGCACATTGCAGAAAGAAGTTAAGAGGATCACAAAAACAAATTTTTGATAATAATAAAATAAGGGAGAAACTCACTTAAGGGTGAAAATGTAAAGCCAAACAATAATTGGAACACAAAACTTCTACTTGTCTCGAGAAACGAATTTAGAACAAAAAATGGAAAGAGGAAGTGTGAAATTTCAAATAGTATTTGAGAATTAATATACAGATGCAAATAATGAATCGGAAATCTAATTGTTCTTTAACGAATTATGTGCAAATATATATTTCTTTTTATTTACTTTAGGCTAAGCAAATAATATTGAAGTGTGAAGCACTACAAATACCATAATTTCTTTTTGTTTCAGAAAGAAGAATGATCAGCAGAAATAAACTTGAATAAATGAATGATTATTTTTAAGGAAACTATGTAAAAAAACTCCAAATTTCTTGTCCAGTTTTTGAGATTTTAATTAGGATAGTGTCGCAATACCCGCTTCATTTTGTCTTCAATCGTCATTCAAAAAAAAAAAGGCTTTTTGGGGTAAGTAAATAATGGCTTCTGTAAAACATCATTGGCACTCATATAACATACGATACATTTATATGCATAAATGTTTACAAAAACTCTAAATGCTTTCATAAATACATGAATACCAATTATATACACATTAATGTACATTTAGATACATGTCATAATAGCTTCAAATAAAAGATACTAAGATGCTCATTTAAGCAAAGCAGATGCAACAATTGATTCGTTTATTTTATTATTTACTCCTAAATTCAAAGAGAAGAGCAAAGGACCGAAACGTTGCTCGTATTTTAGTCTTAATTTACAAATTTAATTACACAATCGAAACTCGTGGATTAAAACGGGCCTTTTGCAGCATTTTCCTTTAAGATTAAATTCATAAAATATTGCATGCTCCAAATTAAGTAATTTTGGGATACAATATAAGGATTTTAAATTATTATTCTGATTAATGTGCTATCATTATTTATTGTAAGAAAACTCTCTACTTCGCCATCATTTTGCACGAACACACACTCACACACACATATATATATATATATATATATATATATATATATATATATATATATATATATATATATATATATATATATATATATATATATATATATATATATATATATATATATATATAATGGTCATTTCCTGGTCCATTTGGAGTCTCATTCTCTTCTCTCAGATTATCAGTATGGCTTTCGACGCTCGAGGTCAACTGGTGACATACTTTCCTATTTCAATAATTTATGTTCTGCCCTTAGGGACTTCAGGTAGTCTTCCGTGGTGGCGCTTGATATATCCAAGGCTATTGCTGGTATGGAATGCGTTGCTGTTCTCTATACTCCCTTCCTTTGGGTTTCCTCCTTCTCTTTGCTTACTCTTGTCTAGTTTTCTCTCAGATCGTTCCATTTCGACACCTGTAGATGGAGCGACCTCTTCTTCCTTTCCTGTCAGTTGTGGTGTTCCTCAGAGTTCTGTTTTATCTCCAACTTTATTCTTACTTTTCATTAACGATTTTCTCAACTGCACTTCTAACTCTGTTCACTCTTATGCTGATGACTCAACTCTCCATTATTTTACTCATTTAAAATCTGCTCCCTCTTTTGCTTCTTGTCTTCAACTTTCCAATTCTATTCTTGCTGATCTGGATGGGATTTCTCGGTGGGGTTATAGCAACCTTGTGAAATTTAACTCTTTAAAAACTCAACTTCTTCCCATCTCCCTCTCTAAAATACCTCTCAACTTTCCTATCTTCTTCCAAGGCTCTCCCGTCTCACTTCTAAATAACATTAACATTCTTGGTCTTAACATAAACAATAAATTATCACAGTGGTTGCTAAGGCGGCCTCTAAGAAGCTGGGAATACTGTTCAGGTTGCGAGGATTTTTCTCTTCTGAGCAGTTACTCCAATTATATAAGGGTCTTATTCGCCCTTGTATGGAGTACTGTTCTCGCATTTCGAAGCGCTCCGGTTCCTCCTCTCTTCTGGACAGGGTTGAGTCTAAGGGTAAAAGATTAATAAACTGTCCTCTACTCTCAAACTACTTTCAATCTCTCTTGACCTTCTATCTCTGCGACGTGACGTTGGCGCATTATCTCTTTTCTATAGGTACTACAATGGCAGGTACTCGTACTCGAGGGAATTGGCCTTTCGCATTCCACCACCATTGCGTAGCCCGCGTTGCACAAAGGGTACCCTGCTTTCGCACGAATTTTGTGTGGATGTTGGAAACTCCAGACTTGCCCGTTGTGGTGCCTCCTTTCCAGCCACCTTTGTTCTGTGGAATTCCTTAGCATTATCTATTTTTCTTCCTGCATTTAATCTTCCTCTCTTCAAAGTTTCCGTCTGTGCCCACCTGAGAGAAGTGCTTTAGGCTAGGGGCTGGGTGGGTTCTCTTCTTCCTTTCTCTTTTATATGCCTCCTCCTTGAAAACAGCTCTGCCCGTGAGTGCTGATCTGTAATATATATATATATATATATATATATATATATATATATATATATATATATATATATATATATATATATATATATATATATATATATATATATATATATATATATGTATGTGTGTGTGTGTGTGTGTGTGTGTGTGTGTGTGTGTGTGTGTGTGTGTGTGTGTGTGTGTGTGTGTGTTTGTGTGCGCGCGTGCGTGCATTTGTATGTAAATGAAAAAATTAATAATTAAACATATCGAATTAAAATCAAATAAAGAATTACAAGTAAATAAAAAAAATAACAAATACTTTCCTTTCATAATATTTGTATTTATTCCGGAAGCTCATTTCCTGTTTTTGTTTCATTCTCTCAGCTTTAGTTTCAATTTTAGCTTCAGAGTTTGTGCTTTCGAATACTAAAGGCCATAAAAATAAGCTAAAAGATCATATTCAGACGTTTGCACTTACTATAAAATCCTAGACATATACACATATTATATATATATATATATATATATATATATATATATATATATATATATATATATATATATATATATATATATATATATATATATATATATATATATATATATATATATATATATATATATATATATATATATATATATATATATATATATATATATATATATATATATATATATATATATATATATATATATATATATATATAGGGTTGGCCGACTCACCGGGTGCGGTGCGCAACACAATTTCAGCAACCCGGTGCGGTGCGAAAGTAAAAATAAGAGTGCGGTGTGGTGCGGTACTTGGTGCGGGCTCTGGTGCGCACCGCAGTTGCTGTATCCTTCGATAATCGTCTGTTCCGTCATAGTTATGTATATATATATATATATATATATATATATATATATATATATATATATATATATATATATATATATATATATATATATATATATATATATATATCACCACCGCTCAAGGGCAAAGCCCTATTTATATATTTAAGGAGGGGGTGTTAGAGAAACAAAAGAAAGAATAAAAAAAAAATTTAAAAGCCTAAAAGTTCCACCTAAGGCAAATTTCTTAGGTGGGATTTAAAGAAATTGAGATCAAATTCGGTGGGAAACACAGAAGATGGGAGAGTTCCATAGAACAGAGGTGGGTGGAAGGAGAAGGCCCCACAGCGGATAAGCTTGGATATGTCTATGTCTACACAAGATTTATGTGCAGACAATACACCCCTTGTGCTACGAGGATGTCGTAAAGGTGGAGGTATACGGGTGGATAGCTCCCTCGAGCATTTGCCGTTTGTACCTATAGAAAAGGGACGAGGCACCAGCGTCGCGTCGCAAAGATAGAGGGTCAAGTGAATCAGAAAGAGCGGAACAGTTTAGCCTTTGACTCGACCCTATCAGAAAGACGGCTAAAACCTGAGCCACCCCTGATATGAGAGCAGTACTCCATACAAGGGCGGATGAGACCCTTGTATTATTGGAGTAACTGAGAAGAAGAAAATTTTCGCAGTCTAAACAGAACTCCAAGCTTCTTTGAGGTCGCCTTAGCAACCATTGTGATGTGAGGTTTCCAAGACATTTTTTGTATACGTGAAGGCCCAGAATGTTTATATTGTTAACAGGAGAAACGGGAGAACCATAGAAAGAAATAGAAAAGTTAGGAGCTGTCTTTGAGAGGGAGATTTCAAGAAGTTGAATTTCACTGAAATAGCCCTACTGCGAAATTCTATCCAGATCAGCAAGAATGGAATCGAAAAGACGAAGACCTGAGGCAACTCTAGCAGCAAAGGAGGGAGCATATTTGAAATGAATAGAATAATGGTGGGTCGAGTCATCGGCATTTGAATGGATAGGGTTAGATGAACAGCTGAGAAGATCATTAATGAAAAGTAAGAATATAATAGGAGATAAGACAGAACCCTGAGGAACACCACTATTGACAGGAAATATAGAAGTTGCTCCATCAACAGCAGCCGAAATGGAATGATTAGAAAGAAAGCTAGACATAAGTAAACATATAGGAGGAGGAAACCCAAAGGAGGGGAGCTTGGAAAGCAGTGACGCATGCCATACCCGGTCAAATGCCTTAGATATATCAAGCGCCACCACACAAGACTCCCCATGGTCCCTAAGGGCAGAGTACCACAAATTTATGATAGGAAAGTTTATCACCAGTAGACCTCGAACATCGAAAGTCATACTGATAATCAGGAAGAAAGGAATGAGATTCCAGATGATCCAAGAAGTGAGAGATGAGAAAGGTTTCAAAGATCCTAGACAGAATACAAGTGAAAGCTATAGAGCGATAGTTCGAAGAATCAGAGCAGCTACCTTTCTTCGGAATAGGCTGGACTAATCCGCGGTTCCAACACTGAGGGAAAGTAATAGTATTGAGGTATAGAAAGAAAAGTTGAACAAGGGACGTAGCCAGCTCAGAAGCACACTCCTTTAAAACTCGGGGAGGAATGGAATTCGGTCCGCTTGCCTTCCTAGATTTCAGAAGCCCATGAACCTGATCAAGAGTAATCACAGGTAAAGGCATGGGATATCTGAGAGGAGAAGGAAGAGGATTGCCGGAATCGTCCATAGTTGAATTAGAGGAAAACAGGAGGCCGAAGATATTAGCCTTTTCAGTTGGAGTGTTAGGAAGATTTAAAGAAGTTGTTGATGTTTTTGGCAAGAGGCCAGAAAGATTTATCAGTAGGAGAGTTTAGAAGCTAAGCTCACCTTCGTTTTGTGAAAGTCTGCTTTGCTCGTCGAAGAATATCCCTGCCACGATTCCGAGCTGAATGAAAATTAGCAAGAGTGATAGGAGGAAAGTTTTTCCATTCTCTATACGCGATGTCTCTAGCAGGCGCAAGATCGAACCATGGATTTTGAGAAGAGAAAGATTTAGATGAAGAAGGAATGAACCTGCTCATCCCATCAACGATTACAGCCACCATCTTATCAGCAGAGACTGACGCGTCTACAGAGACAAAGCAGTCCTCCAGGTATAGTTAGCAGAAGCAACGCGAGTTCCCCCAGTCAGACCGATCTCACGAGGCTGTTACACATCTTCACATCCAAATACTTAGGTCCTCTATTTGGGGGATTTCAATATATACAACACTGAGTGCTTGTGTTCCTCTCATACTGATCCAGGAGAAGAGGAGGCTGAATCATTCAGCATTCTCAACGATCTGGAGCAGCTGATTAAAGAACCAATACACATTCCTTATTCCTTATCGTCCCAACCAATTCTTGAACACTCTTGACTTATGCTTCACTACTAGTCCTTCTCTCTATAAATACTGTCCTCGCACCTATTGGTAACTCTGACCACAATCTAATTTCTCTTAATTTTCATGTTTTCTTTCTTGCCCTATGCGCATTTCTGGCACTTTGATCGGGCAAATTGGAGGGGGTGCCTTGCGTTTACTCTACGCTAACTATCCATGGAGAAATAGTTAAGTACTCTAAAAAGGTAGAAAAATCTGTTCTATTAGGAGAACAGTATCAGAAGCACAAGATTATTGTAGTGGTAGGAAGAAAGATTTTAAGCCACAGAACATCGAAATTTGGAGATTCAAGATTTACAAGACGTGTTACCGGAATGTAAGTGTTTACATAGGCACATACTCCACCCTTATAACAGAAATTATAAAATAAGTTATAGTTGGATATATTAAAAAAGAACAAGAGAAATTCTTAGATATCTGGAGCTCAGACAATAGCAAAAGGTTAGGACAGGTGTTAGAGAGGTGAGGATATATATATATATATATATATATATATATATATATATATATATATATATATATATATATATATATATATATATATATATATATATATATATATATATATATATATATATATTGTTTATATTTTCAAGGTATCCAGACAGAAGGGTTAAAGTTACTATCTTTATTCCACCCTCCTCACTTTCCCTCTAAATTTCCTAGACAGAGAGATGAAAAGACAGTGTAGAAAGACGTATCGCACTAGCCTATATCATTGGAGGAGGTATGCAACTGGACAGTTCAGAAGGGCAGAGCTGGTTCTAATAAGTGATAGTATGGAGAGAACTTAGAAATTTGATGTGCAGAAAGAGATTGAAAAGAATTAGTGTGAGCGAAATAAAAGATAAGACGGAAAGACTTAAGACTTCATCTTTTCAAGAGAGTCATAAGTGGAACCATCCCAGATTTGTGAAACGTACTTAAAACAGTGAAAACAACACACCTATGAAAAGTAAGCAAATTTCCAAGGAGCCACAGAACACTCAACCTCATAGAAAGTTTCTTTTCAAAGAGAAGTATTGTGATCCTCAAAGAAAGATTACGAGAAAAAGAAATAGCGAGAATGTTAAGGATATACAAAGGTTTCAGAATTACATTGAACCTTGTGTCGAGTAGAAAGATGAAAGAACAGAGTTTTGGTGACATTGAATATCCCCATATTTTCTCTCTCCTCTGCGAGAAAGGCCAGAAGTTGACTATTCAGGGTCACTCTCCTAGCGGTAATTAATTGCTGTTGAGTATATATATATATATATATATATATATATATATATATATATATATATATATATATATATATATATATATATATATATATATATATATATATATATATATATATATATATATATATATCAGTGACGGGCGAATCCGAATTCGAAGTTTTTTCGCGGATTCGGATTATAGAATTGCAAATTTTGCTGAATTCGGATTCGAATCCTTTCATTTATGGTAACATTAAAATTTGAGTAACCTTTTTTATAATATATTGGAGATTATTTTCGAAATGAAAAAGTCCTTATAGGGTAAAACCAATCATGGGCCACGATTTTTAGCTCTTGTCACTTTTCAGTATATGCTACGGTTATTGAGAAATTAACGGTTTCATAATTCTTAGGATTTATTTCCTGCAATAACGATAGGGACTTGCCTCTTGAAATGTACTTTTACATAGTCTCGCTCCAAAACGACGGGCGCCCGAGAGCTACTTCTTCAGGAACTTGGTCTCAAAAATTACTATTTTAGAGCCTCGTCACTAAATTAAAAAAAAAAAATCTTATGAGAGACTTTTTAGCGGAAGTTGCCTTATACTACTAAGGTGATCAACCGTCCTGATTTTTTTTCGGGACAGTCCAGATTTTTTTAGAGGGTAAATCGGGACGGACATTTGTTCCGATTTTTAGATTTGGCAAAACTTATTTATTAGCCAACCAGAAGGCGCGGCGGGAGTGAGCAGAAGAAGGCAATATATATATATATATATATATATATATATATATATATATATATATATATATATATATATATATATATATATATATATATATATATATATATATATATATATATATATATATATAGAATGTCCTTAACTAATAAACCATATAACTTGGTTTTGCAAACAACATTCGTATTTCTTATTTATATTAAAAATCACCCTCCTTTATACATCCCTTTAAAACCCTTACGGTCAGGGTATTTTGAGGGTTGGGTATTCTTATAATTATATGATATTTAATTCTACTTAGCTTTTCGTTCCAATCCTAATTATACTAAGAAGGTGGAATCTCTGGCTTTTTGCCTTTGTCAACTTTCCATCTCTCACTAATACTCTCCAATCCTATCCATCTGTCAAACTGTTGCATCACTCGCCTTAAACTATCAGTATTACAAGGCACACTGCCATTCTGAACTCCTTTGAGGAGAGTTCGTAAGACTCGCCTTTTCTCTGTTCAAATTATTAACTCAATATTTAAATGTAATGCTCTATCTTTCATGTAATTTACTTGTAAAATCAGAAATTAAGGAACACATTTTCTTTATCTTTTTTTTCCAAATTCTCTTGATTGCACTCTTCGCATTTTGCTTATCCGGGCATGTTGACTTTTAATATTGCCTGGTTTTCGGATTTATTCTAACACTAGTAGACTTCGATAAACCTCTGACGTTTCGCAACCGGAGGATATATATATATATATATATATATATATATATATATATATATATATATATATATATATATATATATATATATATATATATATATATATATATATATATATATATATATATATATATTTAGAGAGAGAGAGAGAGAGCGCTTTTCAGTTCGAATAACTCGATTATTTTTTGTTCAATGAGCTCGTCAAATAATAGAAACAAAGAAGAGTATTCCTGACTTTAACCGTGGAGTACATGTACTGCATATGAGCAGAGTAGTCATGTCTTGGGTTATAGAGTTGAACAGAGGAAAGTTGATATTGTATGGAAATACATATGACAAATTCCTCTTCATAATGTGATATGCTTCTAAGGAATTCTGAAGAACTGCGTCTGATATTATAGCGACAAAAAGGAAATGGATAAAGTTTATGAGGTCAAAAGAGTTGGCAAGCAAAACCTCTAGATTCCACCCTTTTAAAGAGCTACATGGGTAAAAACATTACAAATTTGTGATATTCTCTGTCCAGTGGCGAAGATGCCCTTGGGTGATGTGTAGAAATTGTAAGAGCACCTAACCTTTTAGAAGCTTGTTTAGTAAGAGAAATAGTGAACTTCCCTACAAAGATCACGAGAAACGGAAACACGAAGAATATTTTGGAAATATTCGAGTCGTACGTCTTCGAAGATGTGATTGTGATATATTAAGTCGAAGAGAAAGATGACCTAACTGAGTTTCTGAGGTACTGAAAATTTCCTCGTACTCAGTCCCTCAATTAAAAGTAAGAGACAGTTCAGAGGTTTCCACCCTCCTTAAGGGTGGAGATATCCTTATTTGATATAAGGGTGAAGATATTTCAAAATGTATGTAGAAGTAAAAGGTTAAATCGTCAGCATAAGGATGAGCAATTAAAAGAAATTAAAAGTAAAAGATTGGTGATAAATATAGGGAAAAAAAAGTTGTTAAACACCATTATTTATATATTTAAAAGGTGATCGATGGCAGTTTACCAATACTTTTATGAAATGACCGTAAAGGAAAAAGAGAGGCTACAAAGAGGAAGATAGTAAAAAGGGAAATTAAGAGATTAAAGCTTTATATAACACTCCTCAGAGAGGTTTCATATGTTTAATGAGAAACCAAAAGATTCACCAAAATGCCGAAAATAGGAACATGAGTCAGAGTAATGAAAACACCTGTAGAGCTTTCTTCTCTCTCTCCCTCCTATATATATATATATATATATATATATATATATATATATATATATATATATATATATATATATATATATATATATATATATATATATATATATATATATATATATATATATTGATCCATCTGTCGTTGAGTGTGGACCTCATAATAACAGATGGGAAAGGAAAATGAGAAGCAACAGAAGAGGTTTTATTTCAGCAGATTTATCAATGAAACTTACTCTGAAGATTTTTTTAGTTTGAAAAGAAATCTTATGATTGGGTTGTTTCTGATTGATCTTCAATTAAAAATAGGGTTAAAACAAAATTTACATTCAAATTTTTTTTTCGGAATTAAAATTCCTTTTTTCGGAATTTAAATATGAAACTGTGATAAGTTATTGAATTTAAATTTAACTGCAAAGTTCAAAAGTTTAAAGCTAAAGACTGATAAAATCAATATAGGGCAAGACGAACCCAATTTGCTTGAATCTTGATCAAAGGAATAACACAATAACTTCGTATCACCTGAATCCACAAAGAACAATTGCAAACATATATTTGCCGTCTACAAAAAGTCCACTTAATAAGGTCTTGCAAACCGTAGATATTACTTGTAAATAATATGTAAGCTTTATTCATCCAGCTGCATGTGTGGGGCTCTGAAAATACATAATTTTCAACAGTTTCTCTTCCCATCAAAGGCTTCACAAAATGTAAAAAATATAACTTAGAGCTCTCACCATCTTGCAGGAATGAGGAAAATTCATGCAATACCAATAATAATGATAGAGATGGTAGTAATGATGATAATGATGGTGATGTAACACCTCCTCCTTGAATAGGGCTTTGCCCTTGAGCGGTGGTGATATATATAATATATATATATATATATATATATATATATATATATATATATATATATATATATATATATATATATATATATATATATATATATATATATATATATATAGTTGAAGAATTATTCTTCGCATGGTTCTAAAGGCTGGGAACCTTTTTAACCAGGATACTCATCCCATGTACGGTTGCAGGAACATGCAGTTTCTGCAGCCGTCGCCACCCTGCATCTTGCGGGATAAGGTGTAATGTATAAAAAAAAAAAAATATATATATATATATATATATATATATATATATATATATATATATATATATATATATATATATATATATATTATATATATATATATATAAAGATTCTTTTAGGAACACTAACTATCTCGTATTCCTGGTTATGTTAATCTCAAATTTAAAACCACTTTTAATAAAATAATATATAACACTAAAATAGGGATAATAGTTGAAGTAAAAAAGGACAACAAAAGTATGTTAAAGGAAAAGAAAAAAGTCCTAGGAAACATTCACCAAGTCGGTAAAAAAGATTATCCACCTCAGTCAACTATTAATTCTTGCACTTGGTCATCGCTAACCGAATGAACATATTTTGAAAAATTTTTTTAAATATTTGACTAAGTATGCATCATTTTCGAAAAAGACAGATGATGTATTAAAATTAAAAAAAGGTTTAATAAAAAAGAATTCAGTTAATCTATTTAAATATTTTGTTTTTGAAGAAAAAATAAATTTGGAGTCATTCATCATTATCTGATGATGATGTTTTTTTCTTGTATTTTGCTCTTTCATACTGTTTATTAATAAAAGGAAGTGTGTAACCTAATATACATAACAACAAAATACCCGTTGCCCTTAATACTCTCCAAAACACTATCATAATTTCTTACGCAGAATTACTTATATCCTTACGTTTTTCCATTGTGCAATTTACATTTGATCTTTACTTTCTCATATAAATTATTCCAAACCCTTCTTATAAACAATACGAACATTCTCTGAGAAAATTGGAGGAGTGTACACGATCCCTTGTAAATCTTGCCATCGCTCATATTTTGGTGAAACTTTGAAATCTAAAAAGCAGACGTAAAAAGATGCAATACAATTTTCTTGCACATTGCAGAACATCATCATCAGAAAAACTGGAATGGCGCCAAATTTATTTTTTACTCAAAAACAAATAATTTAAATAGATTAACTGAATCCTTTTTTTTATTAAAACCTTTCATAATTTTAATACGTCATCCTGTTTTTTCGAAATGGATGCATACTTAGTCAAATATTTAAAAACTGTTTTTGTAAATATTTTCATTCCGTGAGCGATGACCAAGTGCAAAAATTAATAGTTGGCTGAGGTAGATAATCTTTTTCACCGACTTGATGTTTTCTTAATGACTTTTTTTTTCTTTTCCTTTAATTCAGTGTTGTCTGAAGAGGGAAGAGAGTCAGTCTTCCGTAACGTGACAATTGTTTTAACCTTCTACTTTTGTTATGTCCTTTTTTACTTTACTGTTATTCCCATTTTAGTGTTCTATCTTTTATTATTTTATTAAAAGTGGTTTTAAATTTGCGATATATATATATATATATATATATATATATATATATATATATATATATATATATATATATATATATATATATATATATATATATATATATATATATTATATATATATATATATATATATATATATGGTAAAGGTGGAGATTGTTTCTGAGTTTCGATTGTTAAAAAATATCGAAAATCGAAAATATCGGAGAAGCCTATCGTAAACAAGAGAGTTGCCAGAGGTACTATTACTAGACATACAC
>SEYY01019288.1:87500-95000 GCA_009176605.1 Armadillidium nasatum | reverse complement strand
TCTCAGTAGTAACTAATGGCCTAATGATTCTAAATGAAACACCAGGTACTTCAAAATCTTAAGTTGTAGTCCACAAAAGAATGAATAAAAAATCGAGTATCTCAAACAAACCGGAACTACATCTTTTATTCAGAAAAAAACTTTTTACTTTAATATCATATTATAAAAATATATAAGATGAAAAAGTTTAATAATATATCAATTGAGATTTTTAATGAGTATTGAGTTATTATGCTCAGAATATTGAATTTTTCGATATACTTTGTGTTGTTGTGTCTGTTTTTGCCTGTTTGGATCGAAAAAGACTTTAAAAGCTGTTCTGAAAATGAACTGAATTTGGAAAACTTAAAAATTCGACCTCTCCGTGAATACCTATTCAGGATGAACATTTGGGGGCTCTAAAGATTCTGCAAAATAATTCAGACAATTTTGTTCAGAGATATAGAAATTACTACCGAACTTGAGAGTGGTAGATTTCGGGAGGTACACATGTACTTTGTACTCACTCCTCCAAGAGACATCCATTTTAAATCACTGTGTTGTGTTTTTATTAAACTTTTTAAACTTCACACCTAAGAATTTTGAAAAATATATATATAATATATACTTATATAAGGAAGTACAAAAACTTTTCGAAGTGGATCAACGTTTCTGACGTTGGATTGTGGACGTGGATTCTGACGTTTCCAAAGGTCAAAGAGTTATTTTCTTCTTTCTCAACCCTAAATTTAATATTCTGATGTTGAGAGATGAGGTAATTCAAAAATTGTTGATCTTGTTGTTTTCTAAAATGTAAAAAGTAGTCGTGAACATACCTTTATACAAAAGTGGTTTAAAGTTACGTTGGACTATTTTCCATCCAAGATCTCTCATAGTAATGTAAGAATGCCTTTGAAAACATGAGATCACGTGTGGAAATCCAGTGCCATGACTTTGTAAAACTGGTTACTGAAAAGAAAAATTTTAATCTATGGATAATTTTAAGAGCTTCCAAAATTTCCTATTTAGAATATTTAATTTGTGGTAGATAGAAAAAACTATTTTGGTTGTTAAATACTGAAATAGTAATATTCGTTATTATTATTATTAAAGTTTCATTTTACCATAACTTTAATTTTTTTTTAATTTTTACTTTTTCGTAGTTTAAAATCTTTATTTTAGCTGATGATGGCTACTGTGTAACCCGAAACGTCCTGAATACATAACTAAATCTCAAAATTTTTATTCGTTTTCCTGTTTCATATTTATACTTCAAAATTTCATTGTTACTTTTTGATATTTAGGTAAAAGTGAGATTTTCTTAAGTAAGAAAAGGAGAGATTTACAGAAACTCTTAAAAAGGTAAAAAAAAATCTTGAATTTTTCTCAAGTATTTAGATTTTATAATCGTCGTTATTTTTATTGGTAATGGTATTTTTATTTGATGTTCCATTTTTAATATCTGTTAAATATTAATAAGTTTTTGAAATGAGCGATGCCTGTATTTTGCTATTATATAAAAGCTATACTTGTTTGTGTGGTTTTTCTTTCCATTGAAATTTTGATGAAAATATACTTGTAACAATACAAGAGAGAAAATTTTTAATACCTTTTGAGAGTTTATTTAACATTTCATTAATGGCACGAATACTTTCTATTCAATTTAATTATTAATGAAACTTCTAATAAAATAAAATTCATGTATTTTGAATATATATATATATATATATATATATATATATATATATATATATATATATATATATATATATATATATATATATATATATATATATATATATATATATATATAGCAGAAGGATAGATATTGAAATAGTTTGGCAAGTAGAAAGCGTTGCTGGTAACAAATATTTCACATGGATTCCAGCTGTTGCTAATTTATATATTTTTTATAAAGATTAATATATTTTGATTTATAATTATATATACTTCGTTGGGCGTAAATACAGACCATATATATATATATATATATATATATATATATATATATATATATATATATATATATATATATATATATATATATATATATATATATATATATATATATATATATATATATATATATATATATTCCCCTCTGGTGAGCAAAGGCCAGAGGCCTACCAAAATTTCCACCAGAGTTATGGATAAAGTCGGGAACCTGGTCAAAACAAAGGCCGACATGACCTGATACACGGCGTTTGAAGGTGTATGAATCATAGGAAATTGTAAAAATAGATGAAAGAAGTGTGTTCCAGACTTAACCAGTAGAGTACATGTAAGATTGAGCATAGCGGTTAAGTCTTGACTGTGTAGAAAGACGAGTTGAACGAGCCCTTCTCAGTGGAGGAGGTATGCGACGAGAGTTCAGAAGAGCAATGTCCGTTGTAATAGCGATAGTAAAGAGAGGGTGACGCAACAATTCGACGGGCAGAAAGAGACTGGAGAGAATTAGTGAAAACAGGAGAGTTGATAATGAGAAAGGTCATAGACTGCACCTTTTCTAGGAGAGCTGGTTAAGTGGAACCACCCTAGATGTGTGAGGCGTACACAATATATGGGCGAACAACACCCCAATAGAGACCAAGCAACTGGGGTGGAGTAAAGAAATGCTGTAAGCGCCTCAGAACACTCAAACTATTTGAAGCTTGTTTAGAAAGAGAAATAATGTGACCTTTTCAAGAGAGATCACGAGAAAAAGAAACACCCATAATATTAAGGAGGGATGAAGGTTTGAGCTGTTGTTTTCGAAGAAGACAACATAGTTCTGTGGAAGATTGTGTCGAGTAGAGAGATGGAGAAACTGAGTTTTTGAGACATTGAAAAGGACAGTGTTTTCTTTGCCCCAATTTGAAATACGAGATAGATAAGAGGTTAGTTGTTCCAAGACCACCCTCCTGGCGTCAAAAAAAAATTTGTTGTTATGAGGGGCGCCTTTCAAAATGAAAAGAGTAATGAAGGATGGAGTCATCAGCATAGGAGCGGATAGAAGATGAAGTAATAGAGAAAAAGTCATTTATGAAAAGCAGAAAAAGTGTTGGGGATAGAACAAATCCTTGAGAAACACCACTATTAATAGATTTATACAATGAACGGTGGCCGTCTACAACAGCTGCTATAGAACGACCAGAAAATAAATCAGAGAGAAGGATAGATTCCGAAAGAGGGAAGTTTGGAAATATTTGTGCCAAACTCTATCGAAAATTTTCGATATGTCCAACGCGACAGCAAAAGATTCACTGAAATGCCTAAGAGCGGAGGATCAAGAGTCAGAGAGAAGGGAAAGATTACCAGTAGAACGTTTGTTACGAAAGCATACTGGTGATCAGAGATAAGATTTTAAAAATTGAGATGTTTCCAAATCTTCCCGTTAATGATATATTCGAAAACTTTAGAAAAAATGTACGTTAAAGAAATTGGAGGGTAGTTAGAGGGTTGAGATGGGTCCCCTTTCTTCGGCACAGGTTGAATGAGCGCACGTTTCTAGCAAGAAAGGAAGGTTGAAGTAGAAAGACATAGACGAAATAGTTTACCAAGGCAGGGTGCAAGCTCAGAAGCACAAGTTTTGAGAACCACTAAACAGATTTTACTTTGATATCTATAAGCGAATATCCGGGGCCGAGACCGAGTGAGTCAACTTGTAGTATCTTCAGAACATGAATTTTATGAATTTTAGCGAGAACATGGGCAGACATGCAAAATCTTAGTATTTTAAATTTAGAGCTCTGGGGTAATCGATTTCGTCTTAAGTGTGTATTTGGCTTCCATTACTAAACAGCTTTTCACTCTCATTAGAAGGTGAAGCAAGAGAGATATTTATAAGGCTATATATGTAAATTAATCGTCAAAATAATCGACAGAAAAGTTACGATGATGAATGAGAAAAAATATACCGATTTTACCGATGACCATTAATTAATAATCGTTCCATCACTACTATATATATATATATTATATATATATATATATATATATATATATATATATATATATATATATATATATATATATATATATATATATATATATATATATATATATATATATATATATATATATATATATATATATATATATATATATATATATATATATATATATATTCAATTTCAAAGGTTGATTGGTGGGATCATGTAATGGATTTTTTAAAACATGCGAAGTGAAGTTTTGATTGCAAAAGCTGTTAGTGAAAAGAAAATTTAACGCTGAATATAGGATATGTGTGGGAATGAGTATCTGTAACTCTACATATATAGTGTTCAGATGATGCAATGAATTTCGTAAAAGACCTGTGCGATTTGGGCAATAACTTTTAGCCATCTACATAAATTCGACCGCTGCTGTTGACAACCATGTGAAGAGTGGCAGAATCACTTCCAACTATTAAGACATAGCAATGTTTGTGTGAGACGAGTTCCTAAGCTTTTCTAAGAAGAGCAAAAAAAAAAAAACTTGGCGAATGGGTGATGACCTGGATCATCTGCTTTGTTACCTCTCAGAGGAAGAATTATTACTCTCCCAGAATGTGTCGCAGATGAAAAATGGTGCCATTACTTCAAGCGGCCACAAAAAGAATTTCTTCTCGACGCCGAAAAAAGACCAGTTTCCCTAGGAGTATGAAAAGCGATGCTCACATATTTCTTCTACGAGAATGACCAACTGCTCCTAATAGTTTATAGACGAAGGAGGTAGGGTCAGTGAATACACATATTTCAATTTTCACAAACTCAAAACAATTTTCAATAGTAAGAGGCCCGAAATTTTGTGAATCTTCCACGATTCCACAGAAAATCTCGCAAACATATGGCAATAGTGTGTCAATATTTGCTTCATAGTCCTCTGTGAGATCTTTTACCATCCCTCTATAACCCCGTAAAAAAAGAAACCCAGATACTGCCCAATTGTTTAAACAGTTAAATTTCAACATATTTTTGTAAGTTTTTGAATGGTTTTCATTTTCTCTTCTTTGAAACTGAAAACCAAAGGAAAAATTTCATTATCCAATCTAATAACATTAAGTATCAAACTGTGTTGAATAACGACGGTGTCCAATCTTGTAATTCAAAATAGGCTTTTACGACAACTTTTTTACGTTTAAGTTTTTCAACATGTCCTTTCCTAAATTTAATTTTAGATTATGGGTTTCTTAGAACAGTAGCTGTCTTTTAATACTTGAAAGTTTATAATTTCCGTGTATTACGAACTTACAGTAAAATTCTGAAGTTGAAGTATTAGTAAGTAATAAATTCAAATGTGTGTTCATCTCACAAATGAAAGACTTAAAATGGAAACGTGTTTCACAACAATTCTGAAAGGTTCTTTTCTGATACCATCTTGAAATGATTCAAAATTTGCTTTCGCAGGACTGCTTTTAATAGAAAAGGAGCAACAGGAGGCAAGTCTATGAATGATTACAAGATTTTTTATATTTTCTTTTTTTTTTTTTTAGTTTATAAAATCAGAGGTGAAATTAATTTTTTGCATTCTTAATTTACGCAAAGCAATTAACGGTCAGAGTTTACTTTGATATCCATATATATTTCAAAACTACTAAACGTACGTTAAAAAGGAGAAAATATTTGAAATCCTTGGCGAACTTTGGGTAAGAAAATTGTAAAAGATGTGAAAATCAGTTAAAAAAAAAAAGCTTTTGTACGATAATTATTACTATTATTATTTAGTTTTATAGCGTACTTAGTTCGACTTATCATAACCTGAACGACCAAAGTTTGCCGTGGGATACAAGCCTAATTGATTGATGGAATGTTGCCATGGCATACAAGTCTACTGCTACCCTGCCAGACGTACGATTTTGTAAAGTGTATTAAATAACTATAAATTACGTACGTATTAAAATTATTCTAAGATTTTTTTTTATTTCCCAATTTTTCTTACTCAAAATTCACCAAGGATTTCAAAAATATAATCTTTTTTAACGTACGTTTCGTAGTTTTTGTAATATCAATGGCTATACTCCAAGTAAACTCTGGCCGCAATTAAAAAAATAATGAAACGATGAAATTATTTCGTAGGTTTTCTACCCTTAAACTAAATATAAGGCTCTCGCATTGAAATTATTCTTCATAGGTTAATGAAATTGTGTAAAGAAACGATGAATAAACTATTTTGCTGAGAAATATTTCAGTAATTAAAATTGAAGTGAAGAGCAGAAATACATATGGAATAAAAATCAATCGAACCGAAGTCTTTTTGCATCAAAGTTTTTAAGTCAATATAAGAATAGCAAAAGTAATTTGCGATATTTAATGCTTCTTCTTATGATGATAATTGTACTAAGAAGAACCTCATGAGGAGGTTTTTTTTTTGTCAAAACTTGTCCTAAAAATTGAAAAACTAAAAACAATCCTTTTGAAATGAAAAGAACAAAAAAAAATTGACAAAAGAATAAAATTTTATGATTATTTTATTTATTTATTTTGTTTTAATTTACTCGAATTTTTCTAGAGAAAGTTCCTTCATTAGGAAAAGAAGTTTGAATATTGTACAATTAAAAAACATTTTTATTAAAAGAGATTCAAATTTTGTTTATTATTAATCAATAAATACACTCATAAGAAACATTACACTTCTATATATATATATATATATATATATATATATATATATATATATATATATATATATATATATATATATATATATATATATATATATATATATATATATATATATATGAGGGATAGGCCAGATAGTGAATTTACCGGATATCCTGCAAATTTCAAAAAACATATCTGGATAAAATTGCAGGATATTTCTTAAAATTCACATTAATTGCTAATATATATATATATATATATATATATATATATATATATATATATATATATATATATATATATATATATATATATATATATATATATATATATATATATATATATATATATATTAGAGGTGGACCGGATATCCGCATCATTTTTCCAATATCCGCAACCGCATCCCCATCCGCGGATAGTAAAAAAATTAGGATGCTTATTCGATGAGATGATAGAAACAGCTAAAATAACGCCTTTCAAGAAAAAGCAAAAGCTCTCAGATACAAAAGAAGCAAAATCTGTTAGCTTAAGCATTGCTAAATCAATGAAAGATCTTCTAGCTTCACAGTCAGAAGTGTCAAAGGATACAATATCGATTATTGAAAATTATCTGAAACTCCCACGTTTGGAGGCAGATAAAGACCAACTGGTTTGCAAAAGTTTCCCTTTTCTTGCTGAGCTGGCAAGGACTTATTTAGCATGTCCTTCAACTAGTGTTGCTAGTGAGCGTCTTTTCAGTGGAGCAGGCCTCATTTACGACGAAAAGCGAACCAAACTTTCACCTGAAAGAGCCCAAAAGCTTTTATTTCTAAAAAATAACTTACCAATTATTAACTTCAAATGGAATATGTGAAACTGTGAAGTGTGAAGGTAATACTGAATTACTGGCTATATTATATATATATATATATATATATATATATATATATATATATATATATATATATATATATATATATAT
>SEYY01019288.1:17500-77500 GCA_009176605.1 Armadillidium nasatum | reverse complement strand
TATATATATATATATATATATATATATAACAAGTGTGAAGAGGGTAATAGGACCATTTGGAGTGGCAGTGGTAAATGAAAATAGGACTGAAATGATTGGAAATACATGGTTTAAAAAGAAAGATAATCATAAATATACCTGGGTGAGTGGTGCGAATGGGGAAAGGGGACTGTTGGATTTTTGTGTGAGATGGGAAGGGAGGAGTGGGTTGTTGGATGTCAAGCGGAAGAGGGTATATTCAGGTGTCTTGGGCATATGTGTAGAATGAATGAGGATAGTAAAGGGGGAAGAGAGATGAGATCCGAGGTAGAGGGAGGAAAGCCGAGGTGGAAGTGGATGTATGGGGTAAGAGAGATTTGGGATGGGTAGAAGTTTGAATGTGGACGAGGGTAGGAGAGTGGCGGAGAACAGAGTGAGATGGAGGACAATGATGATGTGGGGAGGGAGATAAAGTGTGGATATGTGTGTATGAGCTAACTGTGACGGGCTCTACCCCACGAAAGTGGGAAAGGTAAATGATAAAGTAAAATATATAATATATATATATATATATATATATATATATATATATATATATATATATATATATATATATATATATATATATATATATATATATATATATATATATATATATATATATATATATATAAATAATTTTTTTCCTCCTGTTTCAATGGGCCTTAGTGAGTGAGCGGTTGTAAAAATGTGAATATAATTTTGCAATTGAAAAGATCGTCCTCCTTTTATCAGTTATTAAAATTACATTCATAAATTTCGTCCCATGGGTCCTCTATTTATGATTAGAGCCATGCATCAACGCCAAAAAAATATGTTGATAATATTTGTAATTCATGCAATTATTTTATTTTACAAGAAGGTTCGGGTATTTTTGATCAGTACAGATGGGGAATGGGGGTTTTCCTCTCACGTTAACCAGAACCAGAATGTGTTTTACCTTCAATTTCCAAATATAAATATTACTGTTTTAATAGATATATTCAAACGTATCAGTATATCGACATAGATTATCTCTGCTTACAGCATATATATATATATATATATATATATATATATATATATATATATATATATATATATATATATATATATATATATATATATATATATATATATATATATATATATATATATATATATATATATATATATATATATATATTCTTAGGCTTAATAAAGTTAGAATGGAGAGCTAGGAAGAAACCAAAGAAAGGGATAAACTAAACCTTCTTCTATTTTTCATAGACAGAGAATTATATATTTGTAATTATTTCCAAAACTTGAATTACTGTAAACAAAACAAATGAACATTATAAAATAGTTTAACTGAAAGTGTTTGGTCTAAAGATTAAAGATTCTAAAACTAAACTAATCATTTTAATACGTACTTTAATATTTTTTTCTCTCACTGGTGAAAGTTCATTTTCGTAAGAAAAACATGTTTACAGACATATTTTTCAGTTATCTTTCGATTGCAGTGTTAATTTTGTATTGTCTTGAATAATGATACTCATTCACGTATATCAATTTCTCAGTGTACTTAATAATATATTTTTTTTAATTCCTAAAAAGAGACTGAATTTCTTTACCACCAGAAGCAAATTCTTTTTACATTATTTGTCTTGAGTTCTCAATGTTTGTTCAAATATTAATATAGGGTTGTTTCTATAACTTGAATTTAACTATTAGCAAGAAATTCAGTTAATTTCTTTTGAACTTTGAGAAACTTCTTTTTGAAAGTTGAAAAAGATCTCATTTATTTTTATTTCATTTTTATTTATTTATTTATTTATTTATTGTGAAGAAACTCTGTTGTCATGATACAGATAAGTTGGTCATGTTCAAAAAAAATTTTTTGTCTATAATTTAAAGCATCAATTTTTCGAAAGAGTTTAATAATATAAATGAAGAGTTGAATTTAATGTTTAACAAATGGTTGTAAACCAATAAATAAGATGACATTAATCACAATTATTGAAAGCCTTGTCATGAATTCTATCAATCACACTTGGCGTTATAAGATTTATTTTTAAGCCACCCCAAGATATCATTCACAAGATGGTTCCGACTCGCTCATTTAAACACATTTTTTTAATTTTGAGAGAGGTATGTAGTAACTACAAGTGTAGTATCTTATATATCATAGTGAATTTCAGTTAAAAATAACTTTATAATTATTAAATATTTGTTGTAGTAAGAATATTTCCATATTCAGAATACATAACGATCATGTAATTGAAATTACTATTTTTATATTTTTAATAAATGTTTTAAGTATTACTAAGCTGCACATTATCATTTATGTTTGCTGCCCAAATATAAATGTCATAAAAATAATTTTTACTTTCCTATTTACGAGAATTTAATGGAATGCAAATATTTTATGATCTTTTTCTTATTCTAAAAAGACACGTTTATGTGAACGCGTTTCCTTTATAATGAGTGAACATACTGCATAACTCTATTTGTTTTCACGTAAGAAACTAAGTTTGTTTTGTGTTGGTCAAGTTAGTCCAAGTACCGTATTTTACTCACAGAACGTCCCAAAATCTGCTTACCGCATCACTCCACACATTTTTTTTACAACCGTATCTCACCATAATAAAATTCTGTTCCTTACACTACCGTACAGCGTGGACCAACGCTAGTTCGTTCAAGAGTGCTAACATTTATGTCAAATTAAGTGAAATTTTCCTGATAATAGCCGTCCATGATTTTGGTTGGAAAAAATAATTAAAATCCAAATGAAATCATTATTTCAAAATTACTTTTTAATGTTTAATTTTTTTTTCGAAAACATTATATATATATATATATATATATATATATATATATATATATATATATATATATATACCCATCACCACCGCTCACTGGCAGAGCCCTATTTAAGGAGGGGGTGTTAGAGCAATAGAAAAATTAGAACAATCCGCAAGCCCCACCTAACGCAAATTTCGTTGGTGAGCACAGACGTGGGCTTTAAAGGAATTGAGATTTATTCAGCAGGAAACACAGAAGATGTGAGAGAATTCAACGAAACAGAGGTGGCTGGAAAGGAGGAGGCACCACAGCTGACAAGCCTGGAATTGCCTATGTCTACACAAAATTTAAGTACAGATAATGCACCCCTTGTGCTACAAAGACGCCGTAAAGGTGGAGATATGCTGTGTGCTACATTTTAGTTTGTTTTCTTTAGAAATATTGGCAATGTGTTCTGGATTGTGATGTAATAAATTATTATAAATAATTCATATATAAGTTCTATTTATCCTTAAATAATTAAAATATTTTGAAATAATACATAATGGAAGTTAGTGTGGATTTAATTTTAAAAAATAGTTTTAAAAATTTATCTAAGGAACATCAGATTCATTTTAAAAATTTTGATAGGCCAACTTTTGAGAAGTTTGAAATTCAATGCAAAGTCAAAAATGCTATGCGATCTTTCTACTTGAATTGGTTTACAAAAACACCTTGGCTGACGGGTTGTCCGATAAGACATAAACTTTATTATTGACCCTGCTTATTATTTAGCAATTCACATGGGAATGATGTGTGTGACAAAGACGGTTATTTTGTTTTTAAAAATTTGGGTAAGAAACACGAGTCCTCAAAAAATCACTTGGAATGTACTTTAAAATTAAGTCTATTTGTCAATTGCAACATAGATCAGGCTTTGAGTCAATCTCAAATAATTCACATAAAGAAACATAATGAAGAAGTCTCTGAAAATCGGCAAATAATAAAGAGACTAATTGTTTCTGTTATTTTCCTTGCTAAGCAAGAGCTACCTTACAGAGGGCATGATGAAAGTTCGTCCTCTTTGAAGAAAATCAACTACATTGAACTACTTTTATTATTGCAGAAATACGATATTCGATTTAAAGAATTTGTTTACTCAAAATCTTTCAAAGGAACTTCACTATGCATTCAAAACGATTTCATTTCATGCGTGAGTAAAGTTATAGATGACCTCATTTGAGAAGAAATTAATGAACCCTTATTCATTTCCATTCAAGTGGATGAAACAATGGACATATCAGTAGCTGAACACCTTTCTGTAATTATTCGTTATGTAGACCAAAATTGCAATATACAAGAAAGATTCATTGTTTTTTTTCCGATATCAGAAAATAGAGTAGCAGAATTTATAACAAATACCATAATTGAGATTCTTGACTGTTTCTAAAGTGCCTCGTCAAAATTGGTTGGTCAGACCTACGATGGAGCCTCAGTTATGGCGGGTGATATATCGGGAGTTTAAATTAGAATGAAAGCAAAGTATCCATTGAGCTTTTTCACTCATTGTTATGCTCACAGACTGCATTTGATTTTATAAAAAAGAGCAAAACTAAATAAAGTAAAGCGCTTTTTTGGCTAATTTAAATTGTTTTCACTCTTTTTTTTTTTAGCAAGTCTCCCAAACGAATGGCGTTACTGCAAGAAACATGTCAAAAATCAAAATCAAAATGAAAAGTGAATATTAAAAAGCCAATTGCACCTTCAGATACTCGTTGGAATTTTAAAGAACGCGCCGTTAGTGTCATTAAAGAATCCTATGAAATGCTAATTGAAGTTTTTGATACCATATATATTTTTATTGACTGGGGATATATTTACAGATTTTGTTTGAAGAATACCAAATAAAAATCCACATTATGATTATGATGTAATTGTACTGACAAAGGGCTTAAAATATACTCTTTAGAATTCTCTTTTATTTTCTTACTCTGTATATATAATCGTGTTTTTGATATATGTGGATTTTTATTTGGTATTCTTCAAACAAAATCTGTAAATATATCCCCAGCCAATAAAAACGCAATGGAAGTGACCCTCAAATTATTACACACAAGATCAGAAGAAGTTTTGAAAATGTTTACGGAGAAGCCGTTAAAATGTGTGGCTATCCAAAAAATAAGAAAGGATCTAACGATAGAAGTAAATGGAAAGCTTTGTTCTATAATATTTTAGATCATGTAATTGTTCAGTTAGAAAACGGGTTTTCTGATGTTGCTAAATTAAATTTCTTTGCTCTTATTGATAAAGAAAAATTTGATAATTATAGGAATCAATTTCCAACTGATCTTTTCAATACATTACTGGAAAATTATCCAATATTCGAAAGAGAAAAATTGAGCAATGAATTAATTAAAGGTTCTTTGGAACAATGATGAACTTAAGGTAAACCAGAATATAATATTTAAAAAAATAAAGGAACTTGATCTATGTAATGCGTTTGATCAAGTGTTCCGGTTGGAGAACCTTGATGGCAACTCTCTCCGTAACATCCATTAGTGCAAAAAATCGTTCTCATGTTTAAAACGGATCAAATCATACTTGCGAAATAAAATGAGTAGTGAAAGGTTAAATGATTTAGCCAGAATATCAGTTGAAAAAGAACTATTGATTCTCTTTGTGAAAATGAAGAAAAATATGATATAACTATCAATTATTTTATTCAAAAAGACAGGAAATTAAATCTCTCATACAAATAAATAAGGTACGTATTACAAATAATTGTAATACGTACGTTTTCGTAATATATATATATATATATATATATATATATATATATATATATATATATATATATATATATATATATATATATATATATATATATATATATATATATATATATATATATATATATATATATATATATATATATATATATATATATATATATATATATATTATATATATATATATATATATATATATATATATATATATATATATATATATATATATATATATATATATATATATATATATATATATATATATATATATATATATATATATATATATATTTTTTTTTTTTATTTGAAGCGTTTGGGAGTTTTCTCTTTTATCCCTTTAACCTTACTTTCGTAGAAATATTATTTTCCATGTATGTAATTATTGTGAAAGGATTTCGTTGTTTTAAAATTTAATTTGGAGATAGAATCTCATTCTATTAAATATTTCCTATTCTCTCAAAAATATTTTTATTCAGATTATTATTTTTATTTTTGTTTAAATATAAAATTACATTTCAATTAAGACTATTTATCCAAATGTAGACTTATAGGGACATTCTTAGAAAGTTTCACACTTACACAATAAAAAGAGTGTAGCCATTAAGAGAATTTTTTTATTTCTTAATATTAAGATGAGAGAAAGAATTAATAAAAAAAAGTGAATGTCAAGAGGATTGTTCGGACGTTTAATAAATGTCAGGGGAGTGTCTTCCAACACTCTCATTTCATTTCTAATGTCTAAATATTAAGACTTTAAAATATATATATATATATATATATATATATATATATATATATATATATATATATATATATATATATATATATATATATATATATATATATTATATTCTACACCATATCCCGCATGATGCAGGGTGGTGTCGGCTGCAGAAACTCTTCATATTCCTGCAACCGTACGTGAGAAGAGAAAACAAAAGACTGGTTAAAAAAGGGTTCCAACTTCTAGAACCATACGAAGAATTGTTCTTCATTTGTGCATAATAATATAATATTAAAAAAAGGACTTAACCTCTCTGCGATGTCAGTCAATACAATTCCTCCTTGGGTATCGAACCCCTAACCTACTGTATACAAGACCAATGTATATATATATATATATATATATATTATATATATATATATATATATATATATATATATATATATATATATATATATATATATATATATATATATATATATATATGCGAATTGTAGATCAAGAGTGAGGGTGAATAGGAAACTTTCTGATTGGTTTAGCATAGGAGTGGGATTGAGACAGGGGTGTGTAATGTCGCCATGGTTATTTAATCTATTGATGGATGGTGTAGTTAGGGAAATGGAGAGAGAAGGGAAGGGTATTAGGTTGAGAAATATGGAGGGTGAATGGGATGTGAATGTTTTACTTTTTTGCAGATGATGCGGTGTTGGTGGCAGAATCTGGAGAAAAGTTGAGAATACTTGTGATAGAGTTTGAGGGGAAATGTACAAACATGAAATTGAAAGTCAATCCAGCGAAGAGTAAAGTTATGAGGATTGGAGGTGGGGATGAAGAGATGTGGAGGGAGGAATGGGGGATGTAGAAGTGGGGGGAATTAAACTTGAGGAGGTGAATGAATTCAAATATCTAGGAATGTTGGTGGAAGGTAAGGGTGGGACGGAAAAAGAAATAAAGAATAGAGTGGTAGAGGGAATGAAAGTGTTGGGGGTCTAAGAGAAGTATGGAAGAAAGGAAAAATTTCAAAAGAAAAAAAGATAAGAATGTTTGAAAATATGTGTTTACATCTATAATGTATGGGTTTGAAAAATGGATGTTAAGTGCTCGAGCGAGGAAAAGTTTGAATGTCTTTGAGATGAAAGGTTTAAGAGCGATATGTAAATTGAAAAGGATTGATAGGATTAGTAATGACAGAATAAAGGGAGATGTGCAAATGTAAGAGGGGTTTAGTTGTTAGAGCGGAGGAGGGTGTGCTAAAATGGTTTGAACATATGTGTAGAATGAGTGAGGACAGAATGTTGGGCAAGATACTTAGATCCGAAGTGGATGGTGGTAGGGGGAGGGGAAGGCCAAAGTGGAGATGGATGGATGAGTGAGAAAGATTTTGAGTGGAAGGAATTTGAATTTAGAAGAGGGTAGAAGTCTTGCGGGTGACAGAGTGAGATGGAGGGCGGTGGTGAAAGGGGTTGAAAGATAAGAATGGGTATGTTTGTGAGGGAATTGTGGCGGGCACCACCCCACGAAAGTGGGAAAGGTGATAGCGAATATATATATATATATATATATATATATATATATATATATATATATATATATATATATATATATATATATATATATATATATATATATATATATATATATATATATATAGAAAGGGAGAGAGGTGGGCAGAAACTTGTTAGATGTAGCATCTTTGAGCAACAAAAATTAAACATGTAACGAGGAGTGATAACGCTTTATATAATTTTCATTGTAATGTGCAATGACTGCAACACATGAAATACAGTATAAACCCACGTTTCTAATAAAATTATTTTCAATTATGCAATTGCAAAAAATGCAATTCTAAAATAAAAAATAAAACCACACACACACACACACACACACATATATATATATATATATATATATATATATATATATATATATATATATATATATATATATATATATATATATATATATATATATATATATATATATATATCCTCCGGTGGGCAAAGGCCAGAGGCCTACCAATTTCCACCGGAGTTTGAAAATTCCTATCCAGATCATTAGAGGCCGACATGTCCAGACCCACGGCGCTTGAAAGTGTGAAAGTCAAATGAGGTTGGGAAAAATAGATAAAGGGAGTGTGTTCCAGACTTTACTTGTAGAGTATATGTAAGATTGAGCATAGGAGTTAAATCTGGGGTCTGAGAGTTGGAGAGAGAAAGGATGAGACTGTGTAGAAAGGCGTGTCGCTCGAGCTCTTCCCAATGAAGGATGTATACGACAAGAGAGTTCAGAAGATCAATATCCGTTGTAATAGAGGTAGTATAGAGAAAGTGACGCAACAATTCGACGGGCAGAAAGAGATGGGAGAGAGTTAGTAAGAGCGGGAGAGTTGATGAGACGAAAAGCCCTAGATTCCACCTTCTCCAGGAGAGCTGTATGAGTGGAACCACCCCAGATGTGTGAAACATACTCCATACAGGGGCGAACAACACCCCTATAAAGAACAAACAGCTGGAAGCAAGAGTGAAGAAATTACGATGTGGCCTCAAAACACCCAACCTCTTAGAACCTTGTTTAGAAAGAGAAGTAATGTGATATTTCCAGGAAAGATCACGACAAAAAGATACACCAAGAATATTAAGAACAGATGAGGGTTTGAGTTGTGTGTTTTCGAAGAAGATATCATAGTTGTGTGGAAGATTGTGGAGAGATTGAGGAACTGAGTTTTTGAGGCATTGAAAACAACCATGTTGTCTCTGCCCCAATTTGAAATACTTGAAAGATCAGAGGTTAGTTGCTCTAAGGCTACCCTCCTCGAATCTATTAACTGCTGTTTTGAGGGACGTCTTTCAAACTAAAATGTGTCATGAAGGGTGGAGTCATTAGCATAGGAGTTGATAGGAGATGAAGTAATAGAGAGAAGGTTATTAATGAAAAGTAGAAAAGGTGTTGGTGATAGAGCGATCAGAAAGGAAATTAGAGAGAACACAGAGAGAAAGATAGATACCGAAAAAGGGAAGTTTAGAAATCAAAGCTTTGTCAGACTCTATCGAATTCTTTCGATATGTCCAGCGACATCAAAGAATTCACCGAAATGTTGAAGAGAGGTGGAAGAAGAGTCAGAGAGAAGGGAAAGAAGGTCACCAGTAGAGCGTTTCTTACAAAAGCCATACTGTCGGTCAGAGATAAGATTAGAAGAATTGAGAAATTTCCAAATCTTCCTGTTAAGCATAGTTTCGAAAAATTTAGAAAGAACGGAGGTTAAAGAAATGGGTACGATAGTTGGAGAGTTGAAGGGGATCCCCTTTCTTCGGCGCAGGCTGAATGAGGGAACGTTTCCAGCAAGAGGGGAAGGTTGAAATAGAAAGACAGAGACGAAATAGTTTACCAAGGCACGGTGCAAGCTCGGAAGCAAAATTTTTGAGAACCACAGGAGGAATACCATCGGGACCGTAAGCCTTCTTCAGAGAACAGTAATGACGTCTTTAGAAGAAATTATAGTTTTAATCATAAATGATTTGGAGGGAGTTGAAGGAGGAGGAATAGCTGCGGAATCGTCTGAGGTTGAATTAGAGGCAAAAGTTTAAGTATAAGAAGAAGGAATAGAAGTTAGAAAGAGTTATAACAGGATAAGCAGAAGGATTAGAAGTTAGAAAAAGGTCTAAAATGTTGGGCTTATCATTAGGGATACGAGTAGTGAGCTGCAGCAACTACTCGAAGTCGTTTTGATAGCGAATTGAAAGGCATGTTCACAAGCTGTATCATAAGAACTTAAAGAAAGCCATTGACGGTGGTGAACATTGAAATCACCTATTATAATGATTTCAGAGAAAGGAGAATATATATATATATATATATATATATATATATATATATATATATATATATATATATATATATATATATATATATATATATATATATATATTATATATATATATATATTGTTAATTACACAATTAAAAGTACTCCGATATTAATTATTTTTGATATTTACCTAAATTTATTCTTCATTTTTTCCCCCAAGAATTTCCTCTCTTAAGAGAATAAATTTTCCACTTAATTAAACTTTCAAATTAAACATAAAGATAATTTATTATTAATATAACCTCTTCAATTGACTGACTGCGTCAATCAAATAATCTAAAGATTAAATTCTTCTAAAAATAATTAAGTTATTAATTATAAAATGCTAATTATATATTCATTTGAAACTGTTTATATATATATATATATATATATATATATATATATATATATATATATATATATATATATATATATATATATATATATATATATATATATATATATATATATATATATATATATATATATATATATATATATATATATATATATATATATATATATATATATATATATATATATATATATATATATATATATATATATATATATATATATATATATATATATATATATATATGGGAGAATGCAGCGTCTGCAGTAGCGATGTTAAGTATCTATTAATAGGTAAAACCAGCGGGATGTTAGTTCCTTTTCACGTTTCACTTTCTCCAAGGATTTCTAATATACCTTCGGCCTATACTGGAGTGCCTTTGCTCCCACTTCATTCCTCTTTTTAAATGCTCCCATAAATTTACAAGCGCTTACTCGCATATTACGGCTTTTGTTGACGGCTTCCATTGATGGGAATGTTGCCACCAAGACTTCGCTGCTGGCTTACCTTAGTGCACGGTCTTCTTTTTCCATTAATTTCAGCAACATTCGAGGTCTTTTGTCTAACACTATCTCTCTTCTAGGAAACGAATCTTTGTTATTAACTCATGGGCTTGAGAGCTCTGAGAGCAAACTCTTCTCTGTTACCTCCTGGTGTCTCAATCTTAATTTTCAATCAAAGGCGGATGTTCCACATACGTTCGCAACGATGTTGTTTCTTCTCGTGTGTCTAATTGGGAGTTTTCTTTATAAAATTCTCTACTTTATAGCTTATAATAAGTTTGGACGCTGTTTTGTTAAATTTTTTTGATTTTCAGAGATCCATATCTCCTCATTCTCTTTGTTTCTTTGTGTGATCAGAGCCAAGTTTTCAGGAACACTAGAGGAGAGGTATAACTTAAAATTCATTACACAAATTTTTTATATTTATCTGTAAAAAAAAGTTTTTAGGTAAAACATCACAAAAGAATTTAGAAAACTGGCGAGAATTTTTTTAAAAGTTTTTTTTTCAGGTCAGGGATAGATTTTAAATATCTGTGTAATGAATATTTAGCTATACCTTTCCTCCAGAGTACCTAAAAAACTGGACAACTTTTATCAGGTACCAAAAAATAGATAAGAAAAACAATGAGTAGCCAAAATAGCCTTAAAACATTTTCCTTACTCTTTTTCGTATAACATTTTTGTCATTTGACCGGAGTTACCCAAATTGTCTTATCTCTAACTCATTTTATACTTTTCATTAATGATCTCGCTGTTACTTCATCACCTATCAACTTCCTATGCAGACTATTCCACCCATCATTATTACTCCTTTCGTTCTTAATGACGTTCCAGCAATTAATTGACGCTAGAAGTGAAGCAATGGAGCAGCTATTCTCGGACCTTTCCTATGACATCTTCGAAAACGCTGAACTCAAACCTTCATCTGCCCTAAATATTCTTGATGTTTCTTTTTCTCATGATTTTTCTTGGCAGATCACATTACTTCTCTTTCTAAACAAGCTTCAATGACGTTGGGTGTTCTGGGGCGCCTTCGAAATTTCTTTACGTCACCCAAGTTGATATATATATATATATATATATATATATATATATATATATATATATATATATATATATATATATATATATATATATATATATATATATATATATATATATATATATATATATATATATATCTTTATAGGGGCGTTGTTCGCCCCTCCACATCTGGAGTGGTTCCACACTTAGAGCTCTCGTTGAAAAGGTGCAGTTTTGGGCTTTTCGTCTTATCAACTCTTTCGCTCTCACTAACTCTCTCCAGTCTCTTTCTAGCCGTCGAAAGGATCACTCTCTCTATATTATCGCTATCACATGCCTCCTCCATTGAGAAGGGCTCATGCGACACTCTTTTTACACAGTATCATCTTTTCTCTGTTCAACTCTCTAACCACACACTTAACTGCTATGCTCAATCTTAAATGTACTCTACTGGCAAAGTCTGGAACACACTCCCTTTATCTGTTTCCTAATTTTCTTTTACCTTCAAACGCAGTGTATTGGGGAATGTTGTCCTTTAATTTAATTTTACTAAAATTCCGGCGTTTTCCCAATTCTGGTGGAAAATAGAAGGCTTCTAGCCTCTGTCCACTAGACATATATATATATATATATATATATATATATATATATATATATATATATATATATATATATATATATATATATATATATATATATATATATATATATATATATATATATATATATATAATATATATATATATATTTTTTTTTTTTTTTTTTTTTTTTTATTATAATTATTATTTTAAGAGAAATTTTCAAAATTGGGAATCATCAAAATACCAAATTCACTATATATATATATATATATATATATATATATATATATATATATATATATATATATATATATATATATATATATATATATATATATATATATATATATATATATATATATATAATTTTGATAACCACTATGATAAATCAACCGTGGAATCATTATTTATAATTTATAAGTCCGTTGTGTTGACCACTACTCCACTGATGGTTCAAAAGGAAATAATCCAGAACTTCTACTGACATATCTCGCCTAGTGAAAAGTCCCTTTAATATTTCCCCGACCTTAACTTAGGCGTAGCGTCAACATGGACCAGGTTCTATCCGGAGTATAAATCGCAGTGCAAATGTTATAATTTTGATAACCACTATGATAAATCAACCGTGGAATCATTTTTTATAATTTCATTAACTGCTAGTGATGTTATAATTTCGAGGAATCGAACCCGGGCCCAAAAGATGGAAGTCCGTTGTGTTGACCACTACTCCACTGATGGTACAAAAGGAAATAATCCAGAACTTCTACTGACATATCTCGCCTAGTGAATAAAATTATAAATAATAATATAGTTAGAGTTAATAAAATTATAAATAATGATTCCACGGTTGATTTATCATAGTGGTTATCAAAATTATAACATTTGCACTGCGATTTATACTCAGGATTAGGGTTGGCCGACGCACCGGGTGCGGTGCGGTGCGCAAGACTATTTCAGCAACACAGTGCGAAAGAAAAAATGAAACTGCGGTGCGGTGCGGTGCGTGGTGCGGGCCCTGGTGCGCACCGCACCGAATAATTGTATCCTGCGATAATCTTCTGTTCCGTAAGATTATATATATATAAATATATATATATATATATATATATATATATATATATATATATATATATATATATATATATATATATATATATATATATATATATATATATACATATGAACCGACCGGGGCCCCGGCATCGGCCAAAAATCAGGGAAAACCGGGGTTGCCGGCCGGGGTTAAAATGGCAAATTATACTTAAAATTTTTTATTTTTTTTAATTTTTAGCCGATTCTGCTGAAACTTTCAGTTATATAGATTTTTTACTGGTAAGAAAAGTCCATTTCTAGCGTTTTTCCGAGTCTATTTCGGTTTAAAAGTTTTTTTTTTGTTTTTTTTTTTTTTTTAAATTTTACCCTTTTTTAATTGAATGGCAGTGCCAAACCAGTTTTTAGAATGAGCTGAAAATTGGACTATTTATTCAAAATTAAATGGGATACAAAAGTCTCTAATAGACTTTTGTTCCCAGAGTTATAGGAAAAATGTTATAAGCCAAAATCTGACCAACTATAGAAAAATAAAATTTTTTGAACTAAAAAAATCCACCTTTTCAGACAAAATTAAAAAAAAAAAAATACAGCTATGACATTTCCTATTTTTGGTGTGTATAGAGGAGGGGTGGGGCTACAAATTCCTCTATGTACTTTATTCGATGACATTCGTTGGTTTTGAGATATAGCCTTCAAAAAGGTCCATTTTTGGCCAAATTTCAAACATTCCCAAAGTTTGAGAGGCTATATCTCGCTTCAAACAAAGAGCATTTAAATATGCACTAAATAAATATTGTTGCCCTGCCCTCTTCTAAACAATATTCACAAATAAAAAAAAATAGTAGGTAGCGTTTTTTATAAATAATTTTTTTCCTCCAGAAGGGTACGATTTTTGCAAATTTTTTTTCAAGTGCTTATATAACTTTTTTCTAGACGTGATATCAAAAACCTATTCCCACCAATGCAAGAAATTGGGGCAAAGGTATTCAGCTAAATTTTCAGCTCATGTGGACCAGTGGTTTGATCCAGTTATTCATTTTTTTCAACTTTGGGTCCAAATAAGTTTCAAACCGTTATAGACTCAAAAAAATGCTCGAAATCAACTCAGAACTTCGTGAAAAAATTCACATACTTTGAAAATTTCAGCTCAATCAGTCAAGTAATAAAAAAAAATTTTCAAACAAAATATAAGAAAATTAAGATTTTTTCCTTTTCTGTTTCTTTTGACCGCTCCTTTTCTGCTAGTGAATGTTCATCTTTGTGTTTTGATTTTAGATACTCCAAAAAGATTTGGTTGAAATTTTTTTATTTGTAGCACCCGGAGGTTCTCTTCTAATTTTCTGACTGCAGATGTTAACATTTAGCTATTTCGAGCCTATCCTGAAACATTGTAAAGTATTCAAATACTGCAGAAGCTGATCTTTTAGCCATATTGACTGAAAGTATAAACAAAATAATAAATTTTAAATAACGCAGCTAAATGATACAAGTTTGATACATGGCAATAAAATAACAATGATATGTATAAATACAGGTTAAATTGATAATTTTATATCTTAAATTTTTTCAAACTTTACCTTAGGGTCTTACTTAAGTAAACCTGTTGAATCACTATTATGAATTAGAATATTTTTTTTTTTAAATTTTTGTACTTTTTTTAAACTTTAACTATACAAAACTGTAATTTTTTGATTTTTTTTGGAGAAAATGCATATAATCATTAATTTAAGTGAATGTTGGCTATTCTACTCCTTCCTTACAATTAAATAAACCTTATATCTAATTTTCTTAACCTTAAATTTCAGTGCTTTTGACCTCTTTAAAAATTTTAGGAAACCCCGGCCCCGGCCCCGGCCAAATTCCAACCCCGGTCGGTCCTATATATATATATATATATATATATATATATATATATATATATATATATATATATATATATATATATATATATATATATATATATATATATATATATATATATATATATACTACCAGAGCTAAGAAGCAATCCAGAGATAGAATGGGATCAATTTAAATGGCCGACATGTCCCGATACACAGATTTTAAAGGCGTGTTAGTCATAGGAAGTTGGAAAAATAGATGATGGAATTGTGTTCCAGACTTTACCAGTAAAGTACATGTAAGATTGAGCATAGCGGTTAAGTCTGGGGTCGGAGAGTTAGACGCAGAAAGGATGAGAGTATATATATATATATATATATATATATATATATATATATATATATATATATATATATATATATATATATGCTTCAATTGTATATGTTGGTGCGGTGCGGTGCGTGGTGCGCTGATTTCGGTGCGGTGCGGTGCGCTTAGATTAGAGTTTGGTGCGGAGCACCGCATTTTGCTTCCGGTGCGGTGCGGTGTGGTGCGCAACAAATGACAGTTGGTGCGGTGCGGTGCACGACGACCTGGTGCGGTGTGGTGCGGAAAATTCCGGAGCTCGGCCAACCCTATTCAGGATAGAACCTGGTCCATGTTGACGCTACGCCCAAGTTGTGGTCGGGGAAATATTGAAGGGACTTTTCACTAGGCCAGATATGTCAGTAGAAGTTCTGGATTATTTCCTTTTAAACCATCAGTGGAGTAGTGGTCAACACAACAGACTTCCATCTTTTGGGCCCGGGTTCGATTCCTCGAAATTATAACATCACTAGCAGTTAATAAAATTATAAATAATGATTCCACGGTTGATTTATCATAGTGGTTATCAAAATTATATATATATATATATATATATATATATATATATATATATATATATATATATATATATATATATATATATATATATATATATATATATATATATAAAGGGTGGTTAAATTTTAAGGGCCGATGTTGATTTTGAATAAAACACAAATTACTTAGGAATTTATTGTCATTTCTTTTTATTATGATAATATGGTATGGTTCAATTATGTATGGAACAAAATATCGGCCAAATGGCCGCCGCGACCTCGGCGGCACACCTCCATCCGATGGTCCAAATTTTCGATGACGCTGAGGCATAATTGGGGTTCTATGCCGTTAATGTGCCGAATTATCTCATCCTTTAGCTCTTGAATTGTTGCTGGCTTATCGACGTACACCTTTTCTTTCAAATAACCCCAAAGAAAGAAGTCCAACGGTGTCAAATCACATGATCTTGGCGGCCAATTGACATCGCCACCACGTGAGATAACACGGCCATTGAATTTGTCGCGCAAAATAGCCATTGTTTCGTTAGCTGTGTGGCAAGTGGCACCGTCCTGTTGAAACCACATATCGTCCACATCCATACCTTCCAATTCGTGCCATAAAAAGTTCGTTATCATCTCACGATAGCGAACACCATTCACAGTAACTGCCTGACCGGCCTCATTTTGGAAAAAATACGGCCCGATGATGCCGCCAGCCCATAAACCACACCAAACAGTCACTCTTTGTGGGTGCATTGGTTTTTCGACAATCACTCTTGGATTAGCATTCGCCCAAATGCGGCAATTCTGCTTATTGACGAATCCACTGAGGTGAAAATGTGCCTCATCACTGAAGATGATTTTCCTCGAAAATTGATCATCCACTGTTGCCATTTCTTGCCACCATTCTGACCATTGACGACGTTTTGTATGGTCAAGAGGCTTTAGTTCTTGAGTCAATTGCACCTTGTAAGCGTTTAAATGCAAGTCTTTATGCATAATGTTCATCAACGACGAGCGTGAGAGGTGCAATTGTTGGGCACGACGACGAGTTGAAGTGGATGGCTCCTCAGCCACACTATCGCGAACAGCAGCAATATTTTCTGCAGTACGAGCATGCACTGGTCTTTTCAAATCTCCTACAGACCCGGTTTGCTCAAATTTTTTCACGATTTTTCCGATTGTACGCACATTTGGACGATTAAATTGACCAAAAAAATCACGAAGTGCACGATATGCATTTTGATTTGAACGCCCATTTTCATAATAAGCCTGAATAACTTTAACACGTTGCTCCATTGTGTATCTTTCCATGGTTCAAATTGAGTAAGTCTGAAATTGAAAAAAGTCAAATGAAATGCAGTAAAAAACTTGACGTTTAGGTGTGGTTCACATTCAAAATCGGCCCATACAATTTAACCACCCTATATATATATATATATATATATATATATATATATATATATATATATATATATATATATATATATATATATTGGAAAGATCACATTATTTCTCTTTCTAAACAAGCTTCTAAGAGGTTGGGTGTTCTGAGGGGCCTTCAGTATTTCTTCACACCACTCCAGTTGCTTGCTCTGTATAGGGGTGTTGTTCGTCCCTGTATGAAGTATGCCTCACACATCTGGGGTGGTTCCACTCATACAGCTCTCCTGAAAAAGGTGGAGTCTAGAGCTTTTCGCCTTATCAACTCTCCTGCTCTCACTAATTCTCTCCAATCTCATTCTGCCCGTCGAATTGTTGCGTCACTCTCTCTATATTATCGCTATTACAATGGACACTGCTCTTCTGAACTCTCTCGTCGCATGCCTCCTCCATTGAGAAGGGCTCGTGCCACTCGTCTTTCTACACAGTCTCATTCTTTCTCTGTCCAACTCTCTGACCCCAGACTTAACCGCTATGCTAAATCTTACATGTACTCTACTGGTAATGTCTGAAACACACTTCCTTCATCTATTTTCCCAACTTCCTATGACTTATGCACCTTCAAACGCCGTCTATCAGGTCATGTCGGCGTTTAAGTTGACCATGTTCCCGACTTTCCCCTAACTCTGGTGGAATATTAGTAGACCTCTGGCTTTGCTCACCAGAGGTGAAATAAAAAAAATTATATATATATATATATATATATATATATATATATATATATATATATATATATATATATATATATATATATATATATATATATATATATATATATATATATATGCCCGGATGACATTCCTTCCTGAGTTTTAAGGAAATGTGCTTCTGAGTTGGCTCCGTCACCCGTTCAACTCTACTCTCTATGGCTCAATATTAATACTTTCCCTCAGTGTTGGAAGTGCGCATTGGTCCAGCTTATTTCGAAAAAGGGTAGGCGCTCTGATCCTTCCAACTATCGCCCTGAAGCTCTCGCTTGTATTCTGTCTAAGATCTTTGAAACCCTTCTCAACTCTCATTTGGATCATCTGGAATCTCATTCCCTTTTTTCTGGCTTTCTATATTGAAGGTCTACTGGTGATATACTTTCCTATCTCACATATTTATGGTCTTCTGCCCTTAGGGACCATGGGGAGACTTATGTGGTGGCGATTGACTTATCTAAGGCTTTTGACCGGGTATGGCATGCGTCACTGCTTTCCAAGCTCCCCTCCTTTGGGTTTCCTCCTTCACTTTGCTTACTTATGTCTAGCTTTCTTTCTAATCGCTCCATTTCGGCTGTTGTTGATGGAGCGACTTCTTCCTTTCCTGTCAATAGCGGTGTTCCTCAGGGTTCTGTCTTTTCTCCTACTCTATTTTAACTTTTCATTAATGATCTTCTCAGCTGTTCATTTAATCTTATCCATTCATATGCCGATGACTCAACCCTCCATTCTTCTACTCATTTCAAATCTGCTCCTTCCTTTGCTTCTATAGTTGCCTCTCGTCTTCATCTCTTTTTTAAGTGAAATTCAACTCTTTAAAAACTCAACTAGAAATCTCCCTCTTTTTTATTTCTTTCATGGTTCCCGAATCTCTCCTGTTGACAATATAAAAATCCTTGGCCTACACTTAAACAAAAAAACGTCTGGGAAACCTCATATCACAATGGTTGCTAGGGCGGCTTCAAAGAAGGTGTGGGTTCTGTTTAGACTGCGAGAATTTCTTTCTTCCTCGCCGTTACTCCAATTATACAAGGGTCTCATCCGCCCTTGTATGGATTACTGCTCTCACATCTGGAGTTTCTCAGGTTTCACCCGACTTTTGGATAAGGTTGAGTCAAAGGGTAAAAGACTTATAAACTGTTCCGCTCTTTCTAATTCACTTAACTCTTTATCTTTGCGACGCGACGTTGGTGCCTTGTCTCTTTTCTATAGGTACTACAGAGGCAAATGCTCGAGGAACTATCCACCCGTATACCTCCACCTTTACGCTGTTCTTGTAGCTCAAGGGGTGCATTGTCTGCTCTTCAATTTTGCGTGGACATAGGTAACTTCAGGCTTGTCCGCTTTGGTGCCTCCTTCTTTCTTGCCTCATCTGTTCTGTGGAATTCTCTCTCATCTTCTGTGTTTCCTGCCGAATTTAATCTCAATTTCTTTAAAGCCTGCTTCTGCGCTCACCTCAGAAGTTTGCGTTAGGTGGGTCCTGTAGGGGTCGTTTTTTTTTATTTATTCTTCTAACACCCCCTCCTTGAATAGGGCTTTGCCCGTGAGTAGTGGTGATGTGTAAAAAAAAAATATATAATATATATATATATATATATATATATATATATATATATATATATATATATATATATATATATATATATATATATATATATATATATATATATTATTCTTATTCTTTCCATTCCAACAACTATATATTCATTTTGAAAGGCGTTACGCTAAACGTATTAGAAGATAATGCAAGGAATGTGACCTTGGAGCGACTGATATCTCTCTGATTTTGTATTTGTAACTGTGGCTAGACAAAGCATGGTTTTTTCAGTGCTTCAAAAACTCATTTCTTTCTTTTATTTTCCCGACATAATTTTTCCACTAAACTGACACATCTTCCAAATGAAGCAACTGAAGTTTTTTTTTCGCATTTCCATTTCTCATTAAAAACGTTAAAAAAAAATTTTTTTTTTTCTCTCTCTCTCTCTCTCTTTCGTTTGATCCGTTTAGGCACAGCTTTCGTCTAAGCATAGACTATAAGATATTCATCGTATACCTTGAATAATTTTATAGATACAAAGCAACATATTTTTTCTTGAAAGGATGGAATTTAGGTGTTTTCGAATTATATATTCCCAAGCACTCTCTGACTTTCATCAGCCTTTCTTGCCAAAAATTGTTGTTTTTACAATATCGATATATTACAAAAGATACTCCTGTTCTGAACTCTCTAGTCATATGCTTCCTACTTTTAGAAGTTTTCCTGTGTCATATATTTTTTAACAGTTTCTTTCATCAATTTTCTAATCATTCACATAATCCCAATGTTCTTCTCTAACGAGAGCTCTTTTTGGTAAAAGTTGAAATAATGTTTTTTCAAGTTTTTTTTTAACTTACACACATTCAATTGCCATTATAGAGTCATGGCAATCATTAAATTGACACAAGAATGAATGAATTTTTCATAACTCTTGTGGATCCTATGTTTTCTCTGGCCTTTTCTCACCAAATATTTTATATATATATATATATATATATATATATATATATATATATATATATATATATATATATATATATATATATATATATATATATATATATATATATATATATATATATATATATTCAATTAAATGCAGCTTCTTTCTTTTGGTTGATCAAAAAGAAATCTGAAAATTTATTCCTTTAGTTTATTATTCATGAGACGTTCTATGATCTGCTGTCATGCTCTCTAATAATATGATAAAATCGTAGACATGTATTTTTATATTTAATATTTGATCTTTTATTAAAATTGGATTGGTGAAACAAAAAAAAAAAAAAAAAAAAAAAAAAAAAAAAAAATATAAGTATATATATATATATATATATATATATATATATATATATATATATATATATATATATATATATATATATATATATATATATATATATATATATATATATATATAGAAGGCTTTCCTCCTGTTGGGACAGACCATTGCATGTTGCGACTTAGAAAAAAAAACTCAACGCTTTATCGTTGAGCTAACATCAAACCCAGAAAAGTTTGATTGAAGAATAACTTAAAATCAATGAGCTCTTATCGAGGCATTATCACCAGGTTTTCACCTTGTCCTTTCCTCCTTCTCAATATTCAAATTATTTTAACATTGCAATAACCGCGTTAAATAAATTTGAAAAACAATGAACACTTACTGAAAGACAAAGAAGAAAAGCCTCTTTATCTCCTTTTCAAACTTATTTATTGCTTATTGCAATGTTAAAATAATATATATATATATATATATATATATATATATATATATATATATATATATATATATATATATATATATATATATATTATATATATATATATATATATATATATTGGAATGGATTTCCAGATGTCTATATAAAATCCAGAGGTGTTGAAGAATACCAACTACATATTCAAATAATGAAAAGACGAAAAAAACCGCTACTTCATTGAAAAAATTTAAGTCATCTGAAGTGAGAAAGAGAAGAAGAGTCTCAAATTTAATAAGAAAATTAATGTAAGAATGAGCAAAGACATTACGTTTGGAGCTAGAAATTAGGACAAAGAAAGGATTAAATTTAGGAGATCGACGAGTCACAAGAGTTCTCATGAGTACCTTTCTTTTCTTTAATTAATATTTTTATTTTTGTTCATCCGATCAAGATGAAATTATTAGGTCGTGTATAATTGGGGGGATACACCTGTTTTATTTAGATAATTTTTTCAGTGCCAAACCGTTTCGTCTCTGGATACAAGGAAAATAAATATTGAAATTAAAATGGTTGGATATGCCAAAAAATAATTCAATAAAATAGGCCTAACTTCTTTAACTATAAATACTCTGTAAATTTTTTATTGTTAGGATGAACAAACATAATGTAATCGCAATTTTTCAATTGTATAATATAATAAAATAGTAAAACAAAGATAACTTTTTCCTGTTCATCCGATCAGTATGAAATTTTCAGGGCGTAATTATGCGGGGTAGTTACATTTATTTAACCTTGATCAACGATCATTGAAACTTAAAAAGTTGCAACGTGTGCTAGAGATCATTGTTGGGCAAGAAATGGTAGGTGAGTTTATCAGCTGCGACAGATTGAAATAATAGATGGATTTATATAAAAATAAAATAAAAAAAAAAAAAATAATAACTTAAAAAAATAAGATTCAGAAATTGAGAAAACTAAATTATAAGCAGAGAACAAACAATGTTACTGCTCACACATTCACAAAATCCGCCTTTGAATGAAACTGAAAACATAGATAGTAAGAGGGAACAGAGTACGGTTTTCTCTAAGAGCATATATATACATACGTCTGAGTTTCGATTAGCAATAAAAAGATAAGGTCCAGAAGAAAAAGAGATGGCGTTCAACGAAATAGAAATTAGACTAGAGACAATTAATGGAATCAACCCCAGTATCAGAGGTGAAACCCTTTATGTAATGACAGAAGGATGTAGATGAAGATCTTTATTTGTATTCTGCGTCTCTTGGTTTCACAATTTTGAAAAAACATTCTAAAAGAATGTGATTTTTGAAAAAGTGCGTGTGGTGTGTTCGGAGAAGGAGAAAGATTCCTACTGAACAAACATTTAGACAATCCTGTGTAGGATCTACGTGTGAATGAGGTATCATTAGGACGAACAATTGGACACACAAATGCCTCGTAATGATCCATCTTAACGCTAAGCATCCAAAATGTCCATTGGTTCTAATTATTTCATTTAGTAAGGAACCAACTTTCATCTCCTATATATATATATATATATATATATATATATATATATATATATATATATATATATATATATATATATATATATATATATATATATATATATGAACCGACCGGGGCCCCGGCCCCGGCCAAAAATCAGGGAAAACCGGGGTTGCCGGCCGGGGTTAAAATGGCAAATTATACTTAAATTTTTTTTTTTTTTTTTAATTTTCAGACGATTCTGCTGAAACTTTCAGTTATATAGATTTTTTACCGGTAAGAAAAGTCCATTTCTAGCGTTTTTCCGAATCTATTACGGTTAAAAGATTTTATTTATTTATTTTTTTTTTTTGAAATTTTACCCTTTTTTAATTGAATGGCGGTGCCAAACCACTTTTTAGAATGAGCTGAAAATTGGACTATTTATTCAAAATTAAATGGGATACAAAAGTCTTAATAGACTTTTGTTCCCAGAGTTATAGGAAAAATGTTATAAGCCAAAAACTGACCAACTATAGAAAAAAAAATTTTTTTTGAACTAAAAAAATCCACCTTTTCAGACATAATTTAAAAAAAAAAAAAATACAACTATGACATTTCCTATTTTTGGTGTGTATAGAGGAGGGGTGGGGCTACAAATTCCTCTATGTACTTTATTCGATGACATCCGTTGGTTTTGAGATATAGCCTTCAAAAAGGTCCATTTTTGGCCAAATTTCAAAAATTCCCAAAGTTTGAGAGGCTATATCTCGCTTCAAACAAAGAGCATTTAAATATGCACTAAATAAATATTGTTGCCCTGCCCTCTTCTAAACAATATTCACAAATAAAAAAAAATAGTAGGTAGCGTTTTTTATAAATAATTTTTTCCTCCAGAAGGGTACGATTTTTGGAAAAAAAATTTCAAGTGCTTATAAAACTTTTTTCTAGACGTAATATCAAAAACCTATTCCCACCAATGCAAGAAATTGGGGCAAAGGTATTCAGCTAAATTTTCAGCTCATGTGGACCAGTGGTTTGATCCAGTTATTCATTTTTTTCAACTTTGGGTCCAAATAAGTTTCAAACCGTTATAGACTCAAAAAAATGCTCGAAATCAACTCAGAACTTCGTGAAAAAATTCACATACTTTGAAAATTTCAGCTCAATCAGTCAAATAATAAAAAAAAAAATTCAAACAAAATATAAGAAAATTAAGATTTTTTTTCTTTTCTGTTTCTTTTGACCGCTCCTTTTCTGCTAGTGAATGTTCATCTTTGTGTTTTGATTTTAGATACTCCAAAAAGATTTGGTTGAAATTTTTTTAACTTGTAGCACCCGGAGGTTCTCTTCTAATTTTCTGACTGCAGATGTTACATTTAGCTATTTCGAGCCTATCCTGAAACATTGTAAAGTATTCAAATACTGCAGAAGCTGATCTTTTAGCCATATTGACTGAAAGTAAAAACAAAATAATAATTTTTAAATAATGCAGCTAAATGATACAAGTTTGATACATGGCAATAAAATAACAATGATATGTATAAATACAGGTTAAATTGATAATTTTATATCTTACATTTTTTCAAACTTTACCTTAGGGTCTTACTTAAGTAAACCTGTTGAATCACTATTATGAATTAGAATATTTTTTTTTTAATTTTTGTACTTTTTTTAAACTTTAACTATACAAAACTGTAAATTTATAATTTTTTTTTTTTTTGGAGAAAATGCATATAATCATTAATTTAAGTGAATGTTGGCTATTCTACTCCTTCCTTACAATTAAATAAACCTTATATCAAATTTTCTTAACCTTAAATTTCAGTGCTTTTGACCTCTTTACAAATTTTAGGAAACCCCGGCCCCGGCCAATATATATATATATACCCTATAAAATATATATATATATATATATATATATATATATATATATATATATATATATATATATATATATATATATATATATATATATATATATATATATATATATATATATATATTGTGAGGGTATGTGTTTGTGTGCTCTTTATATTACATCCGTTCGGTCACCACCCGACTGTGTTCGTCCTTGGTCTCAAAAGATCTTACTACACAGTTTTGGAATTCTGATTGCAGAAGGGAACAAATGTAGATTTCGATCAGATTCCGCACGTAACACATTTCTCATGTCTTTAGCATATAGTACTAAGTTTTTGCAATTCTAGACACATACACACACAACTATATATATATATATATATATATATATATATATATATATATATATATATATATATATATATATATATATATATATATATATATATATATATATATATATATATATATATATATGCGCTTGAATGTGTGAAAGTTTGTAAGAAAAATGGAGGTGTGAAAAAATGTCGTCTGGACTTCGTTATCGGCAAAAAGTTAATCAAAGATCGGAAACCTCGTTTCAGATGTTCCCATCGAAAATATTTGTAGCAATATATATATATATATATATATATATATATATATATATATATATATATATATATATATATAATATATATATATATATATATATATATATATATATATATATATATATATATATTATTTTACCTCTGGTGGGCAAAGGCCAGAGGCCTTCCAAATTTCCACAACAGAAATGAGCAAATTGGGATCCTGGTCAGGAAATTAAGGAAACTGATTTTTTTTTTTTTTAATTAGATATTTCTCAGAAATTATGCAACACTACCAAACGTATGACGATGTTTCCAACTCTTCCGTCCGTTCCTCGGCTAGTCTAACTATATTTTGTTCAAATGCGGCGATAAACTGTTATAAAAATCAATTAATATTAAATAATAACTGAACATTTGTGAAAAAGTTTATTATCTGATTATTTTTCTCTTTGCAATTTATCAGTTGTCAATGTTTAATGCTAATATCTACTCGTTCCTTTGTGATCATTTAGTATGTGATAATTTTTGTGCATGTTTAAATTATAACTCATCCATCCATGGACTATATAAAATCAAGCACCAGGAATTGCCATCGTGTGGATACGAGTGCTGCTTGCGTCAAGATGAAGACAACAAAATTTAAACCTCCAATTAAATAAATCATAGGCTGCTAAAAAGCAGTAACAAGTCTGTCATTAAAAATATATTAGTAAGTATATTTGTGACCCATTTATGTTCATAAACTTTTTAGATATACTAAAAGAGACCCGGAAACTATTAAAGGTTCACCAACGCTTGTCTAGCCCATCCTATCACTCCGAAGGTTATGCCCAGTGGAGGGTATTTGCATTTCTTCGGACTGCGCTACGTCCTCCACTATATATATATATATATATATATATATATATATATATATATATATATATATATATATATATATATATATATATATATATATATATATATATATATATATATATGGCTAAAGTCTTTGTTGAACATCTCTCTTCTTCTAGACCTCAACTCTTATTCTTGACCGAAACTAGTGTGTTTGAGCGTTCTGACAGCAAACCCTACTCTTTCCTCATTCTTATTATTATAATTATTATTATTATTTTCATTATTATAATTTTTATTACTGTTATTATTATTATTATTATTATTATTATTATTATTATTGTTATTATTATTATTATTATTATTTCAATATGAATAGATTTTTTATTATTTAATTTTAATATTGGTATAAATTTCAAGCGTTTTGTGACTTCAAATTTATAATTTTAATTTACCAATGAAGTAAATTTTTATATTTAAATTATTTCTTAATTTATTCAAATTATTTTCAACCAAAGGAGTTTGTTGTGCATACATGCGCAACGATGTTGTTTGTTCTCGTGTCTATAATTTGGAGTCTTTCGAAATTTCCACCCTTTGTGGCTTAGGCTTTCTTGCTATTCTGCGACTAAATTCATTTTCTCTTCTACTCCTTTATCGAAAATCTTCATTTTTAGATGATTTCGATGTTCACCACCACCGATGGCTGTTCTCTAGTCCTCACGATACATCTTGTGGACATGCTTTCCATTTCCCTGTCTAAAACGACGTAGAACAGTTGGTGCAGCTCCCTACTCGTATCCCTGATAGCCTTTGAGATGAACCCAACATTTTAGATCTTTTTCTAACTTCTAATTCTTCTAGTTGTACTGTTAAACACTTTCCTCCTCTGGGTTCCTTCTACCACCTTCTTATCTCTGTATCCTCTTCTACATCTTCAAGTCTTCCGCAGGAAAACCCCTCTTCTATTGAAAGGAAAGGTTTGGCATTTACGTGCTGCAAACTGGTTGGACTTGCCGTCGTACTTCTTTGATTTCCCGGTGGAAATTGGTAGGTCTCCGGCCTTTGCCCACCGGATGAGATATAAAAAAATATATTCGAGAACAAAATTAAAAATTTCTTTCCAGCAGATTTGGTTTTCAAAGGAACTGTGGTTAGAAAGAATATGAAATACGAACCTTTGATTTCGCAGAAGTATGAACGAAAGGAATGACAAGATAACTAATCCTTTTCTTTCCTGATGTTAGTTTCAAGCAGGCATTTCGAAAGTGATTTCAGAAACTCTTCCACAATGAATTTCTTTTCTGACCAATAAGAAAAACGGTTTCAAACCAACTTCTGTTTATTGTAGAGGTCAAATTGTTTTTTTAAGAGTTTAAAGGATATCATGAACAATAAAGATGTTATCGCACAAATGTAACAGCAACAATGTTTTGTTTTGATTAAATTATTGCAGCAACTGCAAATTGTAATATGTAAATTTAAGATTCAATCCATCACAATATATATATATATATATATATATATATATATATATATATATATATATATATATATATATATATATATATATATATATATATATATATATATATATATATATTAGTGATGGCATCCGCATCCACGGAGCATCCTCATCAAAATTAACATCCGCATCCGCACTTGCGAAAATTCAACATCCGCATCCGCACTTTCTAAAATTCAACATACTCATCCGCACTTGACGAAAATTCTATATCCGTATCCGCAAATGAGAAATATGACATGCGATCCATCACTATATATATATATATATATATATATATATATATATATATATATATATATATATATATATATATATATATATATATATATATATATATATATATATATATATATATATATATATATTCCAAACAGAGATGGAATTTATGAAAATACTTTTCCATTTTAATTTATTCCCAAAGTTCCGAGTGGAAAAAATATTAATTAATGAGTGTCTCACTAATATCTTCAGATCCTCTCTTCATTTTCCTACTGTACCAAAACAAAAAATATACTTAAAACATTTGTATATAGGATCACTTACATCTCATCTTAATAGAAATATTCTTATTAAAATTGAAGCTATATTCCCGCAACGACAGTTCATTCTTATAAATTATTACTCCCTTTCAATTTATAGTTTCTTCAGACACAAAGAATCTCAAACAATGCTAATCAGATCCTCATTAATTTATTTATTTAAGTGTATCAGATGTAATGCGGCATATGAAGGCCAAACTGTTCTACAATTGAAAGCAAGGATTGATAAGCATAGAGGGGTTTCCTTTAGAACAGACCATCCTCTTTGCTTTCCTGTACAATCTACAATAAAAGACCATGGACATACCCACCCTTTTTCTTATTAAATTTCTAAATTTCTCTGTTCTTCAACTTGCATCTTCCCTTCTTGATCATAGGATTTAGAAATTTAATATATAAAAACTCATTGCCCACCTTTAAATGATCAAGCTTCTTCTATTGTCCTTTTTCCCAAAATAGTCCTTCCTTTTTATTTTTATTTATGTTATTTCAATATTAATATTATTACTTTATTTTTATTTTTTTATTAAATATCTTATATATAGTTAATGAATTTATATTTTTATAGTATTTTAAAAAAGAAATTTGTAAAATTTAGTTTGTGCTGAAGACGGACCGAGATACAATGTTAAACGTTCACAGTGTGTTAGCTTTAACCTTTGTAGTTAGGTTAATGTTCACTAGCAAAGAAGCTCTCTCAACTTATATATATATATATATATATATATATATATATATATATATATATATATATATATATATATATATATATATATATATATATATATATATATATATATATATATATGTTGGTGGAAGGTAATGGTGGGACGGACAAAGAAATAAAGAATAGAGTGGTAGAGGAATGAAAGTTTGAATGTATGTGTTTGCCTTCTATAATGTATAGGTGTGAAACATGGATGATAAATGCTCTGGCGAGGAAAAGTTTGAGAGAGATATGTAAATTGAGAAGAATTGATAGGATTAGAAATGAAAGAATAAGGGAAATGTGTAGATAGAAGAGGGGTGTAGTGGATAGAGCGGAGGAGAGTATGCTAAAATGGTTTGGACATATGAGTAGAATGAATGAGGACAGAATGGAAGGCAAGATACTTAGATCCGAGGTGGATGGGGGTAGGGGGAGGGGAAGGCCAAAATGGAGATGGATGGTTAGAATGAAAGAAATTTTGGGTGGAAGGAATTTGAGTTTAGAAGAGGGTAGTAGACTTGCGGAGGACAGAGTGAGATGAAGGGCGGTGGTGAAAGGGGATGAAAAGTAGAATTGGTTATGTTTGTGAGGGAATTAATGTCAGGCACCACCCCTCGAAAGTGAGAAACGTGATAAGTGATATATATATATATATATATATATATATATATATATATATATATATATATATATATATATATATATATATATATATATATATATATATATATATATATATATATATATATATATATATATAGCAACTGACTGTCTTCTAGAGTGGATGTGCTAGAATGCAGATGGGAAGAAGATAAGTTATGAACATTATAAGGAAAACAGAAGAGAGGAGGAGAGAAGAGAAGAGAGGAGAAGAGAAGGAAAGAGATTATCTTCCTAAGATTGCATAGTTTGTTTAGTTCATTCTTGAAGAATGAAATTGACCAAAGTTAATAAAAGAAAAAAATTGTTTTTCCGATATATTATTTCAGTATTTATTGAAAGAAAATTAAAAAGTTTAATAAAAAAATTTTAAATATGTGGTGAAGCAACACAACTTTCGGTATTACGCACGGGGAATAAATACCCCAAATCGTCGACACGTCATTAACAAAACTTTCTCACTTTGTCTAAAACGTCGACAACTTTTTTGGGTAAGGTCAGAGGGCCGTCAACTTTTTTTTATAACTCGTCCAAATCGTCGACACAATAAATCAATATCGATTAATCGATAGATATATATATCATCATCATCACGGGTCGGGGGGTACGGGGATCAGAGCCCCGTAAACAAATGTTCGTGTGCCATGCATCTACTGAAATATATTAAAAATTAAAAAAATATATTCATAATTATTATAAAAATAAAATTAAAAAATAAGCTTACATATCAATTGTATCGATATAAAAAATTACGATGATGGTCAAACAATCGAGACATTTTTTTTTCACATCAAAGCGTCGACACGTTGAAATTGAGAAGAAAAGTGATCGACACATTGTTTTCAAAAGTGTCGGCCCTTTGACCTGTCGACTATTTTCCCTGTCGACATTTTGGGCATAGCACCTTACGTAATTTCGGCAGTTAAATGGACAATTAAATATTAAAAGGAAAAAGAGTTTGGATATAGGTAACTTTTGGTCGATTAAGGATGGTGGCTATTTCGACGCAGTCAGGACAAATGAAGAATAGTTCTTCGCGTGGTTATAGAGGTTGGGAATCGTTTATAACCAGTTTTTCTCTCTTCCCACGTACTTTTGCAGGAATATGAATAATCATGTGGGATATGGTGTAGAGTATATATATATATATATATATATATATATATATATATATATATATATATATATATATATATATATATATATATATATATATATATATATATATATATATCAGTAATAGAAGAGTTCTTAGGGAACCTAATTTTAAATATGAATAAACTTGCAAAGAAAACAGATAAATTCATTTTATAGCAAACGTTTCGTATTTATTACAATACATCTTCAGTTCTGAAAATAGAATGAACAAAATTTTAATATTACAAAAACATTGGACCAATATATATATATATATATATATATATATATATATATATATATATATATATATATATATATATATATATATATATATATATATATATATATATATATATATATATATATATATATATTCAATGTGCGCACCACTCTGAGTCTGAAATGAGGGTGCAAAGCTGTTGCTGAAAGCAAATCTAAATCATCAAAGAAACTCCTGAACCTGATGTTCAAAGCCTTTGTCTTTCCCTTTGCTTATTTTGGATTGCTTTAATAGGTGTTTGACCAAGTTCCGACCATGTTTGACCTTTTCTACCTTTCCTTGCACTTCCTCAAGGTCATCCTTGAGGAGGAAGAGGTTTGGAACTAGATCTCCCGTGTATGCGTTCTTCTTATCCTGCAACATATCAAGCCTAACAGCAACCGGTGACATTACCTCAACATACTTATCAATTACTTCTTTGTCAGATATATTAAATACAAGAAGACTATGTTTTTGTTCCATGGAGATGTTATTGATTTGTGTCATATAAGTCTCAAGGTTGTTGAACAGGTTTTTCATGAAGTCATATAGAGAGTTCCAGCGAGTAACACTTGGTGTTTTAAGTTTTGATCCCAACTCCCAATTAATCCTAGCAGCAGTTGTAGTCTTCCTATTCTGAGCATTCCACAATGCCTGTGCTTTGGCAAGTGTCTTCATAAATGGATCCTTGGCACTAGGGGACCACTAAGGAACCCTTGAAACATTCCTATTAGCCAATATGTTTAATGTGTAGGAAATGAAGCGGCGATGTTAAGGTTGGCCAGGGTTATCATATTTTTCATATTCCACTAGTCTCTAAACTCAAAACTGATTCACTCACTCTTACTTCTCATATTACACTTTTGTTTTTAATTTTATTTGCACTAAACATGCACTCTCACTTCTTACATATTATAATACTCGTAAGTTGTAAATTTAAAAATGCATTTACTCAATAAATAATAATAGTGGTGAGTTTTACCTACAAAATAAGCTAAAGAAAACTCCTCAAAATACGCCGATTGCGTTTGTTTGTAACTTCACATATAAAGTAGCCAGTTCTGATTTGTATAACACATTCATTAATCATCATTCAACATACATTTCCACAATGACGTCACAGAACGGAAAATATTGTTTATATTGTTTTACACTCTTTCTTTCCTTTTCTTGAAAACGTTACAAAATCTTGCGCTCTTAGAAAAATGGCAAAGCCCAAATGTTATAGTAAGTCACTTAACTAGAGCCCACGTTGCGCTTCCGCCCACCTCTGCAAAATAAAAGGGCAATTTAACAAAACTTGCGCTCTTTAAAAAATGGTGAAACGCCAGCAAGAGCGCTATTTTCTCAAAAGTTTGTGCAAGCACAAAAGCGCTAGTAACTTACCTAGAGCGCAACTTGTGCTCTTGTGCTCTTGCCCACTTCTAATATATATATATATATATATATATATATATATATATATATATATATATATATATATATATATATATATATATATATATATATATATATATATATATATATATATATATATATATATGACAGTAATACATGTACATATAAATAGAAAGATAGGAGATTGTGAAACTACTTATATAAAATGTATTCGAAGCTGAAGGTAATATTTGGAGTTTGAGCTGAAGACATTTTGCAATAGAACGTTTCCTTTTTGAAAGCATCAGGGAGCAAAGAATATTTCTTATGAAAATTATATTCTGAGAAAGCGATGGTTTGGTTTGCAAATACAATCTCATATATATATATATATATATATATATATATATATATATATATATATATATATATATATATATATATATATATATATATATATATATATATATATATATATAGTGTAATACGACAGTAGGCCTATATCCCATGGCAACGTTCCATCTATCGTTTAGGCCTGTATCACACCGCAACGTCGATAATTCAGGCTATGATAAGTCGAACTAAGTACGCTAGAAAACTAAATAATAATAATAATATTAATAGACATAAATGAAATGAAAGCTAAATAATAATAATACAAATGTCAAAAAATTTGCATTGATATATCGATGTTTCGATATTTTGATATTTCCAAATATCGAAGGTCACACAACTTCTTAACCTTTACCTATATATATATATATATATATATATATATATATATATATATATATATATATATATATATATATATATATATATATATATATATATATATATATATATATATAGAGAGAGAGAGAGAGAGAGAGAGAGAGAGAGAGAGAGAGTCTAGAAGTGTGAGGAAAAGGGTAAAATGTATGCATGTGTGAATGTGTAGAAAAAAGAGAGAGGAACCATTATGAAGGTGTCTTAATTACTGCATTAGCTATTAATCAAGAGATCTAATCAAATTTATAGACTGTAATGTTAGATCAATAATTCAATTATTCTAACTTTTCCTTTTATGTATCATATATATATATATATATATATATATATATATATATATATATATATATATATATATATATATATATATATATATATATATATATATATATATATATATATATATATATATATATATGAAAGAAAGTTTTAGATGCCATAAAGGGCCTTGGCTTTTGATAAGGTTATTAAAAGTTATTTTGTTTGAATTTTATAGTCTTTTTGTGTATGAATTCACGATGAATTTAAATGATTTCTCTATTTGAAATTTTGCTTCTATTCGAGTCTTCTTATTATGACTTCAATGAAAAATAGTTTAAATGTTCTTTTAAACAATAAATAAGATACAATAAAGAATTTAATTCCATCATTCAAATTGCAAATATTTTAAAAAGATCTTTAGAAATAAATATAAATAATGAAGAAAAGTGTGATATTTTAATCGTAATTAATAAAGTCTTACTTATTATAAGAATTGATTCATATATATAATTTTTCTCTTTAAATTTATTAATATAAATTTCATGGGAAAAAAATTTCAGTAAAGAACTTTTGGTTTAAGAAGAAAAATTAAATTTTTATTTCTGAAGGAGACAGAGAGTAGGAGTAAATGATTAAGTTCAAGAGAAATTAAGAAAGAAAGAATAGGAAAACAAAAGAGAGAGAGAGAGAGAGAGAGAGAGAGAGAGAGAGAGAGAGAAAGTAAGTGGAAAGCGAGGGAGTGAAAAAATAGGTAGAGAGAAAATAAGAGTGAGAGAAAGAAAGAGAAAATAGGAAGGAGGGAGAGAATGGAAAAGACAAGAGTCAGAGAGAAACAAATAAGCAAAGAAACAAAGGAGAGAGAAAATCAGAGTGTGAAAGCAAGGGAGTATCAAAAGAGGGAAAAGAATGGATATATATATATATATATATATATATATATATATATATATATATATATATATATATATATATATATATATATATATATATATATATATATATATATATATATATATATATATATATATATATATACTGTATATATATATATAGATAGAGAGAGGGAGACTTTATTTTTCTATTAGGACAAACCTTCGATTTAGAGGCTTTTATTTTGCAAGTGAATGCAATGTTTTTTCTCTTTTAAAGTAAACACTTAATTAGGCAGCAGTAATAAACACACACATATATGTTTATTTATGTTTGCATCAATAATATATATATATATATATATATATATATATATATATATATATATATATATATATATATATATATATATATATATATATATATATATATATATATATATATATATATAGAATGCTCGCCATCCACCCCTCACCTCATCGTTTTCTTTTTTTTTTTCCATTAATTTCTGCAACATTCGCGGTCTTTATCAAATTTCCCCTTTGTCGAATACTACCTCTCTTATAAACTTTTTTTTTTAACCGAAAATCAGTTGCTTGGGTACGCTGTCAGCAAACCTTATTCTGTTACCTCATACTGTCTCTATCCTCAATTTTCAGCCACAGGCGGATGTTGCGCATATGTGCGCAACGATGATTCTTATCTTCGTGTCTGTAATTTTGAGTCTTCTGAATTCTCTACTTTATGCCTTAATTAAGCTCTCTTACAATTATACTACTAAATTTATTTGTCCTGTCTATTTATCTCGTGATTCTACTGACTATAAAAAATTATTCGACTATTTAAACTTCAAAATAGAGAACAGTCTTTCTTATCCTTTCTCTGAAATTATTATTTTAGTTTTTTTTTCAATGTTTACCACCGCCAATGACTTTCATATAGTTCTCATGATGCAGCTGGTGCAATTCCCTATCCGTATCCCTGATCGTCTTGGTGATGAACCGAACATATTTGATATTTCCTTAACCTCTTATCCTTCTCCTTATATTGGGTTCATCCGATCAACTTCTTATCTCAGTTTCTTCTATCTCAAGTCTTCCACAAGAACGGCCACCCCCTTCTGCGAGTACACATTTCTGGCACTTCGGTGCTACTAACTGGTCTGCCTCACTGTTGCACTTCTCTGATTTCCCATGTATTACCGTTTCCGTTTGAAGGATCTCTCGGAGTGTGCAGAACGCATAACTGAAATAATTCATTCCTAAATGAAGGCGTACATTCTATATCCTTTCCTTTAAACTAAACCTAACAAGCCTTGATTTAACTCTATTTATTTTTGTGCTATCAGCCTCAGGGATGCTGCCTTCTGGGATTAGGTCCTCTTCATACTCCTGAAACTCACGGAACTTATATGTTATCCCGAAATCGTGCAAAATCTATTCTTTCTGACACCAAAAACTCATTTCTCCGTCGTAAATGCAATAATACTTCTGGTTCCTTCTCTTCAAGCCCTTTCTGGCCTTTTGCTAAAAATGTAAAAAACTTTGACTTTATTTCGCTCAAACTTTTGCCTCTAACTCTACTTTAGATGATTTCGAGTTATTCCTCCTTCAACACCCTAACTAATTTATTGTAATTTCTCTTAAAGACGTCATTATATGCTCTTTCTGAACTTAACGATAAGAAGGCGTATGGTCCTGATGCTATTATTCCTGCGGTTCTCAAAACTTGTGTTTCTGAGCTTGCATCCTGATTTGGTAAACTACTTCATCTCTGTCACTCTACTTCGACCTTCCTTTCTTGCTAGAAAGGTGCGCTTATTCAGCCTGTACCGAAGGGGTACCCTTCTCAACCCTCTAGCTATCGTCCTATTTCTTCAACTTTCGTTCTTTTTCGAATCTATCCTTAACAGGAAGATTTGGAAACACCTCAATTCTTCTAATCTTATCTCTAATCTGCAGTATGACTTTCGTAAAGAACGCTCTACTGGTGATATTCTTTCCCTTCTCTCTGATTATACTTATTGGTTCTCTGCTTTTCAGTAAATCTTTCGCAGTGGCGCTAGACATATCGAAGAATGTGGAAATGAGCGCACCATATATATATATATATATATATATATATATATATATATATATATATATATATATATATATATATATATATATATATATATATATATATATATATATATATATATATATATATATATATATATATATATATATATATATATATATATATATATATATATAACCAACACTCACGGGCAAAGCCCTATTCAAGGAGAGGGTGTTAGAAGAATAAAAATAAAGTAAAAGAGTACTAAAAAAAAACACCCCTTCAGGTCCCACCTAAGCTTAGAGTTGGCTATGTTCACGCAAAATTGATGGGCAGACAATGCACCCCTTGTGCTACGAGGACGCTGTAAAGGTGGAGGTATACGTGTGGATAGTTCCCTCGAGCATTTGCCGCTGTAGTACCTATAGGAAAGAGACAAGGCACCAACGTCACGTCGCAAAGATAGAGTCAAGAGAATTAGAAAGAGAGGGACAGTTAAGTCTTTTAGCCTTTGACTCAACCTTATCCAAAAGACGGGTGAAACCTGAGCCACCCCAGATATGAGAGCAGTACTCCATACAAGGGCGAATGAGACCCTTGTATAATTTTAGTAACTGCGAGGATGAAAAAAATTCTCGTAGTCTAAACAGAACCCCCAGCTTTTTTGAGGCCGCCCTAGCAACCATTGTGATATGAAGTTTCCAAGACATTTTTTTGTTTCTGTAAAGGCCAAAGATGCTTATATTGTCAACAGGAGAGATGGGAGAACCATCGAAGAAATAAAAAAGTTAGGAGGTGTCTTTTAGAGGGAGATTTCAAGAAGTTGAGTTTTTAGTGTTGAATTTCACAAGGTTGAGACGACCCCACTGGGAAAATCCATCCAGATATTCAAGAATGAAATCGGAAAGATGAATACGAGAGGCAACTCTAGATGCAAAGGAAGAAGCAGATTTGAAATGAGTAGAAGAATGGGGAGTCGAGTCATTGGCATATGAATGGATAGGGTTAGATGAACAGCTGAGATCATTAATGAAAAGTAAGAATAGAATAGGAGATATGACAGAACCCTGGGGAACACCACTATTGACAGGAAAGGAAGAAGTCGCTCAATCAACAGCCAAAATAAAACGATTAGAAAGAAAGTAAGACGTAAGTAAGGAAAGAGTAGGAGGAAATCCAAAGGAGAGGAGCTTGGAAGACAGTGATGCATGCCATACTCGATCAAACGCCTTAGATATGTCAAGCGCCACCACACAAGTCTCCCCATGATCCCTAAGGACAGAAGACCATAAATATGTGAGATATGAAAATATATCACCAGTAGACTACGAACATCGAAAGCTATACCAATGATCAGAAAGAAGGGAATGAGATTCCAGATTATTTAAGAAGTGAGAGTTGAGAAGTGTTTCAAAGATCTTAGATAGAATACAAGTGAGAGCTATAGGGCGATAATTAGAAGGATCAGGGCGACTACTTTTCTTCGGAATAGGTTGGATTAATACGCGCTTCCAACAATGAGGGAGAAAGTACTAGTATTGAGGCATAGAGAGAAAAGTTGAACGAGGGACGGAGTTAGCTCAGAGGCACACTCCTTTAAAACTCGGCGAGGAATGCCATTCGTGCCGCTTGCCTTCCTGACGTTCATAGACTTCAGATGCCCATGCACCTGATCAAATGTAATCACAGGTAAAGGCATGGGACATCTGAGGAGAAGTAGTGGGAGGAGGATTGTCGGAATCGTCCAGGGTTGAATTAGAAGGAAACAGGAGTCCGAAGAGATTAGCCTTTTCAGTTGGAGTGTTAGCAATAGAACCATCAGAGCGAATAAGAGGAGGAAAGGAAGATTTACAGAAATTGCTGGAGATGTTTTTGGCAAGAGGCCAGAAAGATTTTTCCGTAAGAGAATTTAGGAGCTCCATTTAGAAGAACTAGTGCTACACGCCCTTCTGCACAGTCTTATCCTTTCTCCGTCCAAATGCTCATTCATAAATATACTGTACTGGTAGAGTCTGGAACACACTCCTCTTATCTGTTTTCCCAACTTCCTTTGTCTTACACACTCTCACGCGACGTGTCTGGACACGTCGGCCTCCAATGACTAGGATAAGACTTTTCCAACTCCGGTTGAAATTGGTAATCCTCCGACCCTTGTCCAAATGAGGATATATATATATATATATATATATATATATATATATATATATATATATATATATATATATATATATATATATATATATATATATATATATATATATATATATATATATATATTTAAAATAGATATATTAAAATATTTTATTCTTAATTAAATTTAACTAATACTCGTATTAGTCGTTAAAAACATTTATTTCTCCTTTTGGAAGGAAGGGACTAAAAATTTAATCATTTTAAAACCTACTCTTATTTTCTTCTCTCTCCCTTTTTCTCTCTCCTCTCCTCTACTCGATCTTTCTCTTTTTTTTTTCTCCCTTGGGAAAAGTTCGCACACAAATTTTGTCATTCTCTAACCAACACTAAATTAGGTCGACCTAAAAACCTTATTTCAGATTTAATTAAAAATTTTATTACATAAACAGGTATATATATATATATATATATATATATATATATATATATATATATATATATATATATATATATATATATATATATATATATATATATATATATATATATATATATATATATATATATATATATATATATAAATATTTAAAATGTATCAGGGCGACTGATATGACCGTATACATGATTTCTTGAAATATATATATATATATATATATATATATATATATATATATATATATATATATATATATATATATATATATATATATATATATATATATATATATATATATATATATATATATATATATATATATGAATAAAGTCATAAAAAATGCAATAGTTTTCTAAAATTTATTAATTGACAACAAAATTATGAGAAAATGTTTGTGCAAACATTCGGACAAAGAAAGGAAAAAATGCCTAAAAAAATAGTATCTAGTTTATCCTTTGAAGGAGTTTCCAACGAACAGATATTGATCTCGTTAAAATTATAAGGAAACTGATTAAATGTCTGAAATGTAATTGGAGTTGCCTTGGTTTTTATAGATCAAATATTTTTTTTTTTTTTTTTTTTGCATATCAAATGCATCATTTTGCTAAAAACAAATATAGCTATTTGAGTTTCTGTGTTATTGTCACATAAGTGTTGAAATCCCCTGGAATTAAAATTTCTAGAAGAAAATGTTCATTGTAATAGTAATAGCATCAAAGTTTATGATGGAACAGTTAGGAAACTTGAAAGAATATTGAGCAAAGCATTGAGGGAGGAAGAGATCGCTTTGTGTTAAGAATTCTTCCAAAAATGTGACGTTTATTTTATAGAAGAAAGAAGAGCAAGTATCTGTTCAGAGCAAACAACTATGAGGATATATATATATATATATATATATATATATATATATATATATATATATATATATATATATATATATATATATATATATATATATATATATATATATATATATGGGGGAGGAGGTAGCGCCGTCCGAAGCGATGAAAGTACCCCCCATTGGGCTTAACCGCGGAGTGATAGGGTGGGCTAGACCATTCCGTTTCACTCCGTTGCCCTTTGGTTCGTTCCTTTTCGCGTTTCACCTACTCAGAGGGTCTCTAGTGTACCCTCGTCCCACATGGGAGTGTCTATGCTCCCACTTCTTCCCCCAACTCCCTTCTCATGTTCCTACAAATTTACAAGCGCTTACTCCTACATTACCTTTAAAATAGAAAAAAAAAATGGCGAAACATATAACTGCCTCGGAGATGCTACGAGGGGCGGCATCCAAAGAATGCCCCTCATCCACTCCTTCCCCCATCACCACTTTGGGTTGGTGCCACCAAGACCTCTACGCCAACTTGCCCTGATGCACGATCTTCCTTTTTCATTAACTTCTGCAACATTCGTGGTCTCTTTACTAATTTACACTTTGTCGAACACCACCTCTCTTCTTCTAGACCTCATCTCTTATTCTTAACCGAAACTCAGGTGTCTGAGTGCTCTGACAGCAAGCCTTATTCTGTTTCCTCCTACTGTCTCTATCCTCAATTTTCAGCCAAAGGCGGATGTTGCGCTTATGTGCGCAACGATGTTGTCTGTTCTCGTGTCTCTAATTTGGAGTCTTCTGAATTCTCTACTCTATGGCTTAAACTTTCTTGCAACTCTACAACTAAATTTATATGTTCTGTCTACTTATCTCCTAATTCTACAGACTATCCAAAATTCTTCGACTATCTTAACTCCAAAATAGAACACATTCTTTCTTCTTCTCCTTTCTTCGAAATCATCATATTAGGTGATTTCAATGTTCACCACCGCCAATGGCTTTCATCTAGTTCTCACGATACAGCTGGTGAACTCGCCTTCCAATTTTCTATCCAGAACAACCTTGAGCAGTTGGTGCATCTCCCTACCCGTATCCCTGATCGCCTTGGTGATGAACCCAACATACTTGATCTTTTCCTAACTTCTTATCCTTCTCCTTACACTGTTAAACTCTTTCCTCCTCTGGGTTCATCCGATCACCTTCTTATCTCTGTATCTTGTCCTGTCTCTTCAAGTCTTCCGCAAGAACGGCCCCCGCCTTCGGCGAGGAGACGTTTCTGGCATTTCGGTGCCACTAACTGGTCTGACTTGCGGTTGTACTTCTCTGATTTTCCATGGAATGATTACTGTTTCCGTGGGAGGGGTCCCTCGGAGTGTGCAGAGCGCATAACCGAGGTGATTCTCTCTGGCATGGAGGCGTACATTCCATATTCTTTCCCTTCTACTAAACCTAACAAACCTTCGTTTAACTGCTTTTTCTCGTGCTATCCGCCACAGGGATGCTGCCTTCAGGAATTACCGTCGTCTTCAAACTCCAGAAACTCATGCAACTTATATTTCATCCCGGAATCGTGCAAAATCTATTCTCCGTAATACTAAAAACTCCTTTCTCCGCTTAAAATGCAACAATCTTTCTGGTTCCTCTTCCTCACGCCCTTTCTGGCATTTTTCAAAAAATGTCAACTCTAACTTTGCTTCTTCCTCTTTCCCTCCTCTAGTATCTTCTGACGGTACAACTGCCGTTTTGCCTTCCTCTAAAGCTGAACTCTTTGCTCAAACTTTTGCTTTCAATTCAACCTTAGACGATTCCGGAGCTGTTCCTTCTCCTTCAACCCCCTCCAACTCATTTATGCCTAAAATTATAATTTCTTCTAAAGACGTTCATTTCTGCTCTCTCTGAGCTTAACACTAAGAAGGCATACGGTCCTGACGGTATCCCTCCTGTGGTTCTCAAAACTTGTGCTTCCGAGCTTGCACCCTGCCTTGGTAAACTTTTTCGTCTATGTCTTTCTACTTCAACCTTCCCTTCTTGCTGGAAACGTGCGCTCATTCAGCCTGTGCCGAAGAAGGGGGACCCCTCTCAACCCTCTAACTACCGTCCCATTTCTTTAACCTCCGTTCTTTCTAAAGTTTTCGAATCTATCCTTAACAGGAAGATTTGGAAACATCTCAATTCTTCTAATCTTATCTCTGATCGCCAGTATGGCTTTCGTAAGAAACGCTCTACTGGTGATCTTCCTTTCCCTTCTCTCTGACTCTTGGTCCTCCGCTCTTCGGCATTTCGGTGAATCTTTTGCTGTTGCGCTAGACATATCGAAAGCTTTCGATAGAGTCTGGCACAAAGCTTTGATTTCCAAACTTCCCTCTTTCGGAATCTATCCTTCTCTCTGATTTCCTTTCCGGTCGTTCTATAGCAGCTGTTGTAGACGGCCACCGTTCTTCCTTTAAATCTATTAATAGTGGTGTTCCTCAAGGATCTGTCCTATCCCCAACACTTTTTCTACTTTTCATTAATGACCTTCTCTCTGTTACTTCATCTCCTATCCACTCCTATGCTGATGACTCCACCCTTCATTACTCTTTTCAATTTGAAAGGCGTCCCTCTCAACAACAGTTACTAGATGCAAGGAGGGTTGCCTTGGAGCAGCTAACCTCTGATCTATCTCGTATTTCTAATTGGGGCAGAGAAAACATGGTTGTTTTCAATGCCACTCAAAACTCAATTCCTCCATCTCTACTCGACACAATCTTCCACACAACTATGATATCTTCTTCGAAAACACTCAACTCAGACCTTCATCTGTTCTTAATATTCTCGGTGTTTCCTTTTCTCGTGATCTTTCTTGGAAAGATCACATTACTTCTCTTTCTAAACAAGCTTCTAAGAGGTTAGATGTTCTGAGGCGCCTTCAAAATTTCTTCACGCCACCCCAGTTGCTTGCTCTTTATAGGGGTGTTGCTCATCCATGTATGGAGTATGCTTCACACATCTGGGGTGGCTCCACTCATACAGCTCTGATTGAGAAGGTGGAGTCTAGGGCTTTTCGTCTCATCAACTCTCCTGCTCTTACTAACTCTTCAATCTCTTTCTGCCCGTCGAATTGTTGCGTCACTCTCTCTATACTATCGCTATTACAATGGACATTGCTCTTCTGAACTCTCTCGTCGCATACCTCCTCCACTGAGAAGGGCTCGTGCGACTCGACTTTCTACACAGTCTCATCCTTTCTCTGTCCAACTCTCTGACCCCAGACTTAACCGCTATGCTCTGTCCTACATGTACTCTACTGGTAAAGTCTGGAACACACTCCCTTCTATTTTTCCAACTTCCTATGACTTACACACCTTCAAACGTCGTGTATCAGGTCACGTCGGCCTTTAATTTGACCATTTTCCGTTTTCCCCTGACTCTGGTGGAATTGTAGTAGGCCTCTGGCCTTTGCCCACCAGAGGTGATATAAATATATATATATATATATATATATATATATATATATATATATATATATATATATATATATATATATATATATATATATATATATATATATATATATATATATATATCGTTTTAAGAAATTCTTAGAGCCTCTTATATACTTTTTATTAGTTAAACTAGTATAAACCTTTCAAAAGATAAGAAAAAAAGGAAAACACAAAGTTTTAAAGAGATAGCAAGTCTACAGTTGTGTTTTTCCCCAAGGGGTCAATTACAATAAGAAAAATTAAGTTGATCAACGAATGAAGAAATCAGATTGTTCAGTCAAAATGACAAATGTTTTCACAGTCAGTCATAAATAAGAGAAACATCAAAAGACAGTTGTTCCATGACAACTTTTCTGAAGTCTGAAAGCATAAAAGCCGAAATCTTCTGAAAGTATGAAAATTTACAGCCAGAGGAGTTCTTAAAGCAGGGCTAGCCCAAGGGGGGTGCGAAGGGCGCTCAGGGTCCCACGTTTCTGGAGTCTCGGCGCCGCTAAATGATTTTGCAAAATAAAAATGGTTTTATTCTTTTTAATACTTTCGAAAGATCTAGCGTCATCGCCATAAAATGACCTTATTTTTAATAATGCATTAAGAAATAAAATGTCAATAATCGTGTTATTAACAGTATCTGAAAGCCCGCCAAAAATTCTCCAAAGAACACGGTAAATAAATATTTTCTTTCAAATATAATTTAAAATATCTCTCCTTACATGTCGGTCAGACGTACGATTATATGTTTGCAGTTTGCAGTTATCGTACTCTAAATGTTATCTATATATACCACCAACTAGGTTTTAGATGACCTTTTTTCCTTTCTGTCTTCGAGAGGGTTAGTGAATACGAAATTACTCCAAAAGTCAACTTTAACTTTCTTTTGAGAAATTTGCAAGTTAATAATACTGGTTTGACCAAAAATAGTTAAATGCAATTTTCGATACCTTTTCTCAATTTGAATTTCTATAGTAAATGAGTTTAAGTAAGAATTTGCATTTTATTATTTTTGTCGTGAAAAATGACGAAGCCATTGTATTTGGTTATATATATATATATATATATATATATATATATATATATATATATATATATATATATATATATATATATATATATATATATATATATATATATATATATATATATATATATATATGGTAAAGGTGTAGATTCTGACTTTCGATTGTCAGAAAATATCGATAATCGAAAATATCGAAGAGGCCTAACCTAAACAAGAACGTTGGCGAGAATTAGAGGCTATTACACCAGACATACACACAATTATTATTACTTATTTTTGTAGCAGAACCTAATTCGACTTATCATAACCTGAACTACCGAAGTTGCCGTAAAAGAGGCCTAACCTACACAACGTTGGCACGACATACTAGCCTAGGACCGTAAAGAAATTATAGGTATTAATTAAAAATTATAGGTATAAAAATATATAAAATAAAATATCGACAAAAATATCGATATAAAAAATAAAAAAAAAAAAAAAAAAAAAATAAAAATAATAAAATATATATATATATATATATATATATATATATATATATATATATATATATATATATATATATATATATATATATATATATATATATATATATATATATATATATATAAGCATTCTTATCTATTTCGTACTATTAGTAGAGAGAGATGCAGGAATATGTGTGCTTATGATAAATGGGGGGGAAAAAAAAAAAATACGGAATAAAAACTCCTACAAAAATTCTAATACCCGAAAATGTCAAACTGTAGAAAATTCCTGCTACTAGAAGATCAAACGGGGATTACCCCAAATCGTCGACAAGCCAAAAACAATTTTGACTCGCGTCCAAAACGTTGACAACTTTTTTGTTAAAGTCAATGGATCGACATTTTTTTTACAAGTCGGCCAAATCGTCGACCCTAAATCGATATCGAATAATCGAAAGATATATCATCACTCACGGGTCGGGGGGTACGACCAGACAAATGTTCGTGTGCCATGCATGTACTAAAATATTAAAAATTAAAATATTCATAATTATAATAAAATTAAAAACATAGGCTTACATATCGATTGTCTCGATATGGAAAAAATTACAATGTTGGTCAAACAGTCGACACGTTGAAAGTGAATGGAAAACTATACAGATTTTTTCAAAAGTGTCGACGTTTTGGGTATAGCACCGATCAAACTCCCGGAAATGAAATTTACACAGTGCGATATCCACGAAAATGATCCTTAGCCAGCTCTCGTCCTAATGAAGAGGAAAGCGATAAGAACACTAGAACGGAAAGAGTATCATGCAGAAGGGAACGTACAGGTATAGGATTTGTGAGTGTCGAACAAATAACGAAATTTATTGTGGACCGCAGCTTGAAGAGAATCGACAAAGCGACGATAACGAAAGTATCGATATTAATGATCCTTTTACTTGGCATGAAATTATAACCGAAATTTAGAATGGCTATACAAAATGGCTTGACACAAGTAAACTACGATTTTCCGAAAAAGTATTTTTGAAAATTATTAAAGAAAAATGGGGAACGTCAAGACGAACGAAGGTAGTTACTCTACGCATAAAGATTCCATATTGTGTTAAGCTTGTAAGTTATTCTCTTCAAATACCACTGCTGTGTGTTTAACTGGAATTAAAGATGGGCACATTTAAGTACGCGATTACAAAGTCATGAAAGATCAGAATATTTACAAGCTTTGAACTAGGGTTGGCCGAGCTCCGGAATTTTCCGCACGGCACCAGGTCGTCGTGCACCGCACCGCACCGCAAAATGCATGCACCGCACCACACCGCACCATTTGTCGTCACCGCACATGCACCGCACCGGAAGCAAAATGCGGTCTCCGCACCGCACCAAACTAATCTAAGCGCACCATGCACCGCACCGCACCCGGTGCGTCGGCCAACCCTAGTATATATATATATATATATATATATATATATATATATATATATATATATATATATATATATATATATATATATATTGAAAATTTGGGAGGAAATTTTCAAAATTTGAGAGGCAACATCTCGAAAAGAACAAATAGCGTTGAATGAAGTATAGGAAGTTGTAGTTTTGTACCTCCTCTAAACAACTGCCGAAAATGAAAAAAAATTGTAGATGTTGATTTTTTTAAATTATTTTATTTTTATCTGGAAAGGTATTTTTTCCAAAATTTTTTACTTCAGTTGGACAGAAAAGGACATATAATTTTTTTCCCTAAAGCATATATCAATAAACTTTACCTACTATTTTTAGTTATAGAACTATATATATATATATATATTATATATATATATATATATATATATATATATATATATATATATATATATATATATATATATATATATATATATATATATATATATATATATATATATATATATATATATATATATATATATATATATATATATGATTCGGCTGCCGTCGAGAGAGGATGTGCTTGGAAGCAGATGGGAAGAAGAAAAGATAGGAACATCACAAGGAAGTCAGAAGAGAAGAAAAGAGAGAGGAGAAGAGAAGAAAAGAAGAGAGGAGAGGAGAACAGAAGAGAAGAGAGGAAAAGAGAAGGCTACTGAAAAGGAAGCTTCAAGATCTTCTCCCTGAAGTTGCAGAGTTTGTGGAGTTTTGCGAGAAGAGTGATATTGACCAAAGGTAAAAGAAAAAATTTAATATTTCGTTATATTATTTCAGTATTTTTTTAATAGTAAATTAAAAGAAATTTAAAAAAAATTGTGAAGCAACATATATTTCGGTGCAAAGTACTTTCGACAATTAATGGAAAATTAAATATTTATAAGAAAAAAAGAATTGTTAGAAGTAACCTCTGGTCAATAATGAATGATGATTTCGTCGCAGTCGAGTCAGATGAAGATTAGCTCTTTGCATGGTTTTAAGGACTGGGAACCCTTTCAACCAGGTTTTATTCCCATGTACAATTGCAGGAATGTCAAATTTTTGCAATTGACTCCACCCTGCATCATGCGGGAAATGGTGTAATGTATATAAAAAAAAAAAAATATATATATATATATATATATATATATATATATATATATTATATTATATATATATATATATATATATATATATATATATATATAATCTTACGGAACAAGATTATCGCAGGATACAATTCGGTGCGGTGCGCACCACGCACCGCACCGTTCCGCACTTTCATTTTTTCTTTCCCACCGCACAACGCACCGCACCCGGTGCGTCGGCCAACCCTACTTTGAACAGATTTTTACAATTTGAAACGGAAACTATTGACAAAACATGAAAAAAAAAATTCAAAACTAAACTGCGTTTAAAAGAAGTTTGTAACCGAATAGTGGCTGCAATTTTATATTTATTGGAGCATAATTTGGCAAATCCGAAATAGCCAAAAAAAAAAAAAAAAAAAAAAAACTAAATAATGATATTAACATTTGCTGTAAAACATGTAACTGAATGAAGCCAAAATAACGTATTTTGACCTTATTCGATTTCTATTAAGTCGCACATCAAATTATTTTATAAGTATGTGAAGCAATTTTGATTAATTTAAAGCTTTTTTTTTTTTTTAAATTTTGCTCGAAAATTTTACAATTTTAATTCTCATGTAATACGAAATGTTAATTTTAGCAAAATAATTGTCCATGTAATCCTTACTAAACCAATTTGTGCAATTTTTAAATATCAAATTGCCCTAAATTCTATTGGTTAAAAATATCGGTTTTAGGATATATATATATATATATATATATATATATATATATATATATATATATATATATATATATATATATATATATATATATATATATATATATATATATATATATATATATATTTGACAGGTTAATTATTATTTTTATATATTTCATAAGAAACTGTGATTAAGAACTCATTTGTGTGAGTGAAGGGTATATGCATGATGTTTTAGAAAGATCATATACTTTATTCCTTCTCCCCTTCCCCTCCACTCCCACCATCCTCAACTCCAAGAGAAATCTATAACGCTTTCCTCATGCTCAACTTCCTCTTGTAAGCCTATTTAGTTTTTTTCTAAATATTTTTAATGAAACCTAGCTTTTATAATCATAAAATATAATAAATAAAAGGGAGTTTGCAGTTTTCATGTTGTAGTTTAAGTAAATTCATTTATATGCAAGACTATTTACAAGTTATTTCCTAATGTTTATTTCAATTGCTCTGGTATATCTTTGTTTCCCGTTTTTACCTATTCCCAATTGTATTCTCCCTCAGTCTCCCAAACCTTTAAAATATATATATATATATATATATATATATATATATATATATATATATATATATATATATATATATATATATATATATATATATATATATATATTAAGAAATTACCGTAGTCTTCTAACTCCTGAAACTCATTCAACTTATATTTCATCCCGGAATCGTTCAAAATCTATCCTTCGAGGTACCAAAATCTTTTCTCCGCCGCAAATGCAGTAATCTTTTTGGTTCCTCTTCCTCTCGCCCTTTCTGGCATTTTGCAAAAAGTCAACTCTAACTTTGCTTCTTCCTCTTTCCCTACTCTCCTCTAGTTTGTTCTGATGGCACAACTGCCATTTTACTTTCTACTAAAGCTGAACTCTTCGCTCAAACTTTTGCCTCTAACTACCTTAAACGATTCGGGAGCTATTCCAACTCCTTTATGCCTAACATTGTAATTTCTTCTAAAGACGTCACTTCTGCCCTCTGAGCAGAAGTGACATTTAGTCCTGATGGTATTCCTCCTTCGGTTCTCAAAACTTGTGCTTCCGAGCTTGCACCCTGCCTTGGTAAACTTTCGTCTGTCTCTAAACTTTGACCGTTCCTTCTTTGCTGGAAACGTGCGCTCATTCAGCCTATACCGAAGAAAGGGGACCCCTCAACCCTCTAACTATCGTCCTATTTCTTTAACCTTTCTTTCTAAAGTTTTCGAATCTATCCTTAACAGGAAGACTTGGAAACACCTTAATTTTTCTAATCTTATCTCTGATCGCCAGTATGGCTTTCGTAAAGAACGTTCTACTGGTGATCTTCTCTCCCTACTTTGACTCTTGGTCCTCCGCTTTTCGGGGTTTCTGTGAGTTTCTCTGGCGCTAGGCATATCGAAAGCCTTCGATAGAGTCTGGCACAAAGTTTTGATTTCCAAACTTCCTTCTTTCGAAATCTATCCCTCTGTCTGTGACCTTTAACTAATTTCCTTTCAGGTCGTTCTATAGCAACTTGTAGACGGCCACCGTTCTTCCTTTAAATCTATAAATAGTGGTGTTCCTCAAGGATCTGACCTATCCCCAACTTTTTCTAATTTTCATCAATGACCTCTCTAATACTTCGTCTCATATACACTTATGCCGATGACTCCACCTTTCATTACTCCTTTCAATTCGAAAGCTGCCCCTCCTAACAGCAGTTAATAGATTCAAGAACGATGGCCTTGGAGCAACTGACCGCAAATCTTTCTCGTATTTGAAATTGGGGCAAAGAAAACGTGGTCGTTTTCAATGCCTCAAACACTCAATTCCTCCATCTTTCTACTTGACACAATCTTCCACACAACTATGATATCTTCTTCGAAAACACTCAACTGAAATCTTCATCTGTCCTCAATATTCGCGGTGTTTTTCTCCTGATCTTGGAAAGATCACATTACTTCTCTTTCTAAACAAACTTCTAAAAGGTTGGGTGTTCTGAGCCACCTTCAGGGTTTTTATTGTACGCCACCCCAGTTGGTTGCTCTTTATAGGGGTTTTGTTCGCCCCTGTATGGTGCCTTACATCTGGAGTGATTACACACATGCAGCTCTTCTCGAAAAGGTGGTCTAGGGCTTTTCGTTTTATACTCTTGCTCTTACTAACTTTCTCCAATCTCTTCCCGTCGAATTGTTGCGTAACTCAATACTATCGCTATTGCAATGGACATTGTTCTTCTGAACTCTCACGTCGCATACCTTCTCCACTGAGAAGGGTTCGTGCAACACGACTTCTGCACAGTCTTATCCTTTCTCTGACCAACTCTACGACCCCAGACTTAACCACTATGTTCAACCTTACATGTAATATCTTAAAGTCTGGAACACACTACCTTTATTTATCAGTTTTCCCAACTTCCTTTGACTTGCACACTTTAAACGCCGTGTATCGGGTCACGTCAGCCATTAGCTACCAGATTCCGAATGTTCTCCAACTGTGGTGGATATTGGTAGGCCTCCGGCCTTTTCCCACAAGAGGAAATGAAATTATATATATATATATATATATATATATATATATATATATATATATATATATATATATATATATATATATATATATATATATATATATATATATATATATATATATATATATATATATATATAGAGAGAGAGAGAGAATGTCTAAATTTAATGTGGGACAAATTAAGATATATTTACAATACATAAAAATAATAAATTTGTGAACGGCAAAGAAGTTTTATCCAAAGTTGTGTAGACTTAGATAACAGGAAACGTATTGGAAAGTGTCCCATTGTTAAATGGGACACTTAGAATAGGTTTACTTTTATCAAGGTCTCGAATGAATTTTTCAATCCAATAGATCGTACCGTTTCGTTTTTTATAATGTAAATTACCTTCCTTTTGCACACGACAATCGGAAATTAGAATTTGGTGGATCAGAATTACGCTTACAGACGTTAATTAACAATTATGAATTTATTTAAGCATTAAGCTTTTCAATATGAAATTTCTCTTCTATGTGTCGTACACTTAATGAAATGTAAAAAAGTATGTAAAGTGAAAATTAATACCAATTTTTTTTTAAAAAAAAATAGGCTTTTTATTTTGCAAGCATTTACTATTAAGAATAAGAGATTTCATTAATTAGAAAATGAATTACAAATGAAAACTACAGTTTAGCAATTACTTTCCATATATATATATATATATATATATATATATATATATATATATATATATATATATATATATATATATATATATATATATATATATATATATATATATATATATATATATATATATATATATAGCTCAGTCGATCGAGCACTCGCTATAGCACGCGAGAAGTCCAGGGTTCGAGGCCTGGCCGGAGCGGGAAACGTGAGCGATTTCTCCTTGCGCTTAGCTCCGAATGACTCAGTCGTTAAACGAGTACATCAGTGGGGTGCTCTTGCCACTGATGGGAATAATTTCCGGCATCCGCGATAGGCCTGGCCCAGCCAGCGGTATCCGCCGTGGGCCCGTGTAACCCAAGGATCTTCCTCGAAAGATCCCACTGACAGGACGAAAGCCCTTCCTGATGGAAGACGATTATATATATATATATATATATATATATATATATATATATATATATATATATATATATATATATATTTATATATATATATATATATATATATATATATATATATATATATTATATATATATATGCCTCTACTCCTGAGTCAGGCAAAAAAGTCACCGTCATAAAGCATGTACGCACATGAAAAAAAAAAAATCGAGGATCCGATACTGATGGTAAAATATCGATATATCGGCCTTAAAAATAGCATCGATATTTTCCCGATACTATCATAAAATATCTATATATATCGAAACTTTTGGCATCCCTAGTATCAAGACTCCGCAAATCAACTTCGCACCGGGCCCTCATTTGTTTTGTTTGGCCGACCCTGACTCTTTTTAAGTGTCATGAACTAGCAGAGAATTGCACATACTATTCAAGGTTGTTTGAAATTCATAAACAGTGGGGAAGTCAACGGGTGTATCCAAAACGACGTTAGAAACTATGTATTTTGAGAGAAAGTGATAGAATGAGCTCAGTTTTGTGGATTAGACTAAAAAAAAATACTTAGAAAATGTGTAAACAAAAAAGTGATTAGAATACAGATTGCCAAGAGGGTCTACGCCATAGAGTAGAAAATTACACTATTTTTCTGATCTTATCTTCCTCTTTAGTTTCCTTTAACTCTCACCTTAGACAAAACCTGTAAACCTATATACTTAAATATACCAACAGTAGTCAGATACATTATCTACCTTTCTCTTACTATACATATCCTCACTTTTAAAGCAAAAGAATTTTAAAGATAGGTTTTAATCTTCAAAATTCTTTTGCTTTAAAATTGAGGATATGTATAGTAAGAGAAAGGTAGATTATGTATCTGACTACTGTTGGTATATTTAAGAATAAGCTTGCAGGTTTTGGCTGGAGTGAGAGTTAAAATTAAACTAAGGAGGAAGATACGCTCAGTAATGTCCACAAGTACAGAATTTTTATTTTATATTCCTTTTACTATAAAAGGAGGTAATATATAAATTAAATTAATAAACCTCAGAGTACAGAGAAGTATCACAAAACTGACTTCAAAATTATATCAATGTAAATTTTCAGTTAATTTGTTTTATGATGCCAAATATATAAAAATTAGTGCTCAAGATATAAAATTTGAATCCTGTCTTGAGCAGTTTAACTGAAGAGAATTAGAAATAATAGCCTAATTTAGGGATGATTCAATTTATCTTAAGTTCTGAATATAAAACACCTTTGTTCTCAGTAATGCAGATTGAAAGACTTCGAGTACGAGAACTCTCCCAAATAATATAGGCATCACAGCTACCACATTTATACCTTTGTCACTGAGCAAAATGGTGTAGAAAGTCTTAAGTACTTGAAAAACGACAGTTTTGTTACTAAACTAGTTAAGATTATGATGGAGGTAACTAACTCTTAATCTTTTTTTTCGTTCAATTTGGTAACTCGACAAAAATTGCAACTATTGGGGGAATAAAAGTTTTGGAATAGTTAATTGACGAAAATTGCTTGTTCAATATATATATATATATATATATATATATATATATATATATATATATATATATATATATATATATATATATATATATATATATATATATATATATATATATATATATATATATATATATATATATATATAATTGCATTTAAATTAAAGATAATGTATACAAGTATTTTTACTAATGTAACGTTCCGTTTTAAAGGAGAAGAATAAAAATTGAGATTACGTTTTTCTTTAAGAGTTTAATTAACTGAAGCATCTACGATTCTAATGAAAATTAGGTGCAAAAGAAACCCTAAAATATTTTGTTTGAATAGAATTAAACCAATAAAAATTTACTTTCAATCTGCTTTATGACAAGATGCCAATGAGTTTAATTCAGTACTTTCTTTTTTCTCTTATGCATAGAGAGTACATATAATGTGCTCATATGTGACATCATCAAGTCGAAATGATCGTCAGCTTCTGTATCTGATTTGCACATTAATTTTGCGTATCGACATTCGCGTTAGAATAAGAGGTTGAATTTGTTCTTTGTATTTAAATAACGTGAAATATCCTTTAATTAAATTGGCATTCCTCTGTGCAGCGTAAAATGATTTACATGATCGATTATTTAAATTATAACATTCAATTCCATGTTCCATTCATTTAGAGTAGAACAATGTCTAATTGGGTGCGAAAGTAGTTATATTACAAGAAATACTTTGTTATAAAGTAATCATTACTGATTTTAAGTACCTCAATCATTTACCAAATCTATAACCTTGATTTTAATATTGACGTTTTTAAATCATTTGTAGTCTTTCAAATTTGAGTTTGGTCTTCATTAAAATTCTTAGAAGAAAAGCAATTGACAGAAATAAGAAAAATCTGTTAAAAAATTTTCTCACTCTTTGTTCACATTTCAAAAGACGGAATGAAATTTTATCAATAGGCATTTAAAAAATATAAATGGATGATGTAAGTGACCCAAACTTTGAATTCGTTTCACCATAAACAATATTAGACAATAGTTACATTTTCTAAAAAGGAATCATTGTAAACAAGAAACTAATTCTGAAATTTTGGGTCACATGGAGAAGCTTCATTCAAAATATTTGAATCCTTTATAGTGTTTGGCATTTTAGACGAGATTTAAATGAAATATATATATATATGATGCACAAAAAAAATTTAAATTTTTTTCACATTTTTTAAAATATATTTTACAATATTTTCATTATTACTCATCAGGGCTTCTCTTTTAAATATACAAATACTTTAAAATTCTTCAGTAGTCATATGCTCACCTCAGTAAAAAAAAAAATATGCAAAAATTTTTTTTTAATTTCATTTTTTCATTCTTCCTATCAGTCTTCAAGGGTTGTAATATTGTATCATTGTATTAATGGAGCTTTCGGACTCGACCTCACATTGACAGATACTCATTATCAGAAAATATATTTTTTCTTCTTGCACTTTTTTAGGACTAAAGTTTTTATCCATTTTTTTAATTAAAATATTACCCAGTATTATATACTGCTATTCAATAAAAACGTAGCAAGCTGGGTGTGCAGTCCCCCACCGGAGGAGGCGCAGCCCCTCAGCGGGTCTCCCATATATAAAATTCATAATACAAGTAGGAAATTAAGAAACACGCTAGGTACGATGTTCATTCCCACTTTGAAGCTGGATACCTTTCTCTGCCCGTCATGTATTTATAATTGTTGACAATTTTAAAATAACCCAAATAATTGACTTTCAAAAACGAGTCGAGTCGTCTTAATCATCGACATTATATATCGTCCAAAACATCCACGTTCAAATAGTTGAGACAGTTAATCGTACTGTCCAAATGGTTGTCACCTAATCTTTTCCACCAAATCGTAAGGGATGTTCATCAGTCAAGATTCTTTAAAGATTTTGAGGATTGCTAAAGCGAAGTGCTGCAGGAATCATGCTTACAACACGTTTTATTGCAGTAATATTCTGCTCCCTCATTGAAAATTAAAGTTAGGATTTTGTCTTCAATTTTCGCTGCTACGCTCTTCAATGGTTACATGATATAAACAAACACAGAGCAGTCAGGCCGAGGTCTTTTTAGAATAAATTCCTTTTGTAAATATTCTACTCGGATTTGTTTGCAAATTATTACGGATAATCATAGTATTTTGGGATCATTAATTTGTTTTAAATGAAGCAAATTATTTTCAGTAAATCGGATTTTTATTGGTTTCAATGTTTTTAAACATGGCTGACGTCGCCCAAATCTCTCAAATTTTCGTTTCACTTATACGTTATCTTATGTTCATACATATGGCCTTTATGATATTACTTCAAAATTAAGAGATTGCTTTTAAATTGACTGACTGATTAAAGTAGATTTTAAAATATCTTAATGTTTGTTTACATATATCAGATGACAATTGCTACAGCGAATTGTCCTTCGAAAATCAAGATTGTTAAATTTTTCCCTGTAGCTTGCTTAAGCGTGATGTCGCAATTGATTTTATGGAACACCCGTAATTTCACTCGTTTTAGCTATATATATATATATATAATATATATATATATATATATATATATATATATATATATAATATATATATATATATATATATATATATATATATATAATTTTAGTCCTTTATTAGAAGAAAAAAAAATTTAATTACTGTGTCTGAAACCAAAAGCTTCATTTTAAAAAAGAAGGCCCGTAGATCTTGCTCTTTATTTCACCATTTGCAATATTGTTTGTCCTACTCTTATTAACTTTATAATAACGACAACTAAATTAATGAGATCTAAAAACTAATAGCAATGAAAGCAAAAGTTTTTGGCGATTTCAAAATATCTGTACTAAGTATGGGCAAGAAAATGTTAGCCGACCTATTTATTTTGAATAATGTCTACAATTTGGTTCGATTCATAGGAGGCATTGAAAACAACCATGTTTTCTCTGCCCCAGTTTGAAATATGAGAAAGATAAGGTTAGTTACCCCAAGGCAAGTCTATTAACTGCTGTTGGGAGGGACGTCTTTCAAACCGAAAGAAGTACTGAAGAGTGGAGTCATCAACATGAGTGGATAGATGATGATTTTAAGAGGTTATTAATGAAAAAGTGTTGTGGATAGGTCAGAACCCTAATGGACACCACTGTTAATAGATTTGAAAGATGAACGGTGGCCGTCTGCAACAGCTGCTGTAGAACGACCGGGAAGGAAATTAGAGAAGTTTAGAAATCAAAGCTTTGTGTTCAGACTTCTTTCTATCGAAAGCTTTCGAAATGTCCAGCGCGACAGCAAAGGATTCAACGAAATGCCGAAGAAAGGAATGCCAAGAGTCAGAGAAGGGAAAGATCACCAGTACAGTGTTTCTTACGAAAGCCATACTGGCGATCAGAGATAAGATTAGAAGAATTGAGATGTTTCCAGATCTAACTGTTAAGGAAAGATTCGAAAATTTTAGAAAGAACAGAGGTTAAAGAAATTGGAGGGTAGTTAGAGGGTTGAGATGGGTGCCCCTTCGGCACAGTCTGAATGAGCGCACGATTGCAGCAAGAAGGGAAGGTTGAAGTAGAAAGACAGACGAAATAGTTTACCAAGGCAGGGTGTAAGCTCGGAAGCACCAGTTTTGAGAAACACAGGAGGGATACCGTCAGAACCGTACGCCTTCATAGTGTTAAGCTCAGAGAGAGAGAGAGCTGAAATGACATCTTTAGAAGAAATTACAATTTTAGATAATATATGAGTTGGAGAAGGTTGAAGGAGTAGGAACAGCTCCTGAATCGTCGAAGGTGAATTAGAGGCAAAAGTTTGAGCGAAGAGTTCAGCTTTAAAGGAAGGTAAAACGGCAGTTAGGCGTCAGAAGATACTGGAGGAGGGAAAGAAGAAGCAAAGTTAAGAGTTTACATTTTTTTGCAAAATGCCAGAAAGATTATTGAATTTTTTACGGAGAAAAGTGTTACGAAGGATAGATTTTGAGCGAATCCTGGATGAAATATAAGTTGCGTAAGTTTCAGGAGTTTGAAGACGACGGTAATCCCTGAAAGCAGCATCCCTGCGGCAGATAGCACGAGAACAAGCAGAGTTAAACCAAGGTTTGTTAGGTTTAGTAGAATGGAAAGAATATGGAATGTACGCTTCCATGCCAGCGAAAATCACCTCGATTATGCGCCATTGCGGTAGTGAAGGTTGAAACCACTTAAAATGATTGCAGAGAAAGAAGAAAGAATGTGTTCTATATTGGTGTTAAGATAGTCTGTAGAGCTTTAGGAGATAAGTAGACAGAACAAATGAATTTAGTTGTAGAGTTGCAAGAAAGTTTAAGCCATAAAGAAGAGAATTCAGAAGACTCCAAATTAGAGACACGAGAACAAACAACATCGTTGCGCACGTATGCGCAACAACCGCCTTTAGTTGAAAATTCAGCATAGATACAGTAGGATTTGCTGTCAGAACACTCAGACACCTGAGTTTCAGTTAAGAAGAGAGATTGTGGTGTTCGACAAAGTGGAGATTAGACAAAAGACCGCGAATGTTGCAGAAATTAATGGAAAAAAAAACTGTACAAGGGCAAGTCGGCAATAAGGTCTTGATGGCAACACCACCATTACCGGAAGCCATAACTCCCAAGCGGTGATGGGGGAAGAAGTGTATGAGGGGCTATATTTGGAGTCAGCCCCTCTTGTATTCTCCCAAGCAAATTGTTTCACTTTTTTTTATAAATTTTTTTTAATAGGTAATGTAGGTGCAAGCGCTTGTAAAATTTTATATAATATATATATATATATATATATATATATTATATATATATATATATATATATATATATATATATATATATATATATATATATATATATTATATATATATATATATATAAATTTTATTTTATACATTTTGATTTATTGTTATAGACGTTGAGAATGTTTTTTTTTTAAAACAAACCAAACTTGAAAAAAAAATTTTTTAAATGTTTTGCTTTTTCTGACTATAATATATAAGAGTGGGCTGAAAAATAACCCCCTTTGATGCGTTGCTAAGCAACGGAAACTGGCATAAACATGCTCAGATCTTCGTTCGAAAGATTGGAAGCTTGTAGAATGGATTTGATACGCGAACGGTTTTTGGTTTCATTGTTGTGCAGTGATGGAAGATGTACAAAATTTCTTCAAAACATTGTAATGGGAGAAGAAACCTTGGATCCACCACTACGATCTAGAAGGAAAACGAGCCTCTGGAATTCAGACACCCAAGCTTACCTGGCGTACAAAAGTTTGACTCGACCCTCGGCTGGTAAACTCATGCTGACAGCATTCTGGGATGTGGAGGACCTCGTCTATTTGGAATATCTACCGACTACTAAACCCCGATCATTATTGTGAAACTTTCAAGAAATTAAAGATCGCATCCGTCGAATAAGACCAAACCGAATAGTTTTCCTCCTGCATCATGACAAATGTTCTTCCACATTGCAGTGCCTCTTAGACGCTTCAGAAGTTTCAACGCTTGAACTTCGATGTTATTGATCACCCACCCTACAGTCCTGATCTGACCCTCAGTGAATTTCACTTATTTTCAATGTTGAAGGAGGTTCTCCGTGGAGTGTGATTTGGTTCAGATGATGTGAAGAAAGCGGTGGCAGACTGGTTCCGAAAAAGATCAAGACTTCTTTTCAACCGGTTTCGAGAAATGGGTTACACGTTTACAGAAATGTATTGATGTTCGAGGAGATTATGTAGGAAAATATTACATATTCATTGAATAAACCTTTGACCTTTCGGTTTCATTACCTTAAATGCAGTGCGCGTATGAGATTTTACGGTAGAACAGGCGTTATTTTTCAGCCCACACTCATATATATATATATATATATATATATATATATATATATATATATATATATATATATATATATATATATATATATATATATATATATATATATATATATATATAAAATCACAAAAGTAATCGAACTCGAATTATTGCAGACAGTATATTTGGTTTAAAAAAACAAAACAAAAAAAATTCAGGAACTATTATTGCTTTTCGAAGACTGACACGAGTGAGTCCTCGTGGGAAATCACGAAACCCAAAAGAATAAAAAAAAATAACTTCCTCCCATAAGAGTGTCTTGAGTCAACAATGGATATATTTATATTACTCCTATGAATATAAGTATCAATGCTTTAAAATCTTAAGTTTTTAAAATCTTAAGTTATATTAGTACTTTTGCAATTATTGATTACAAATGGGAAATGAAAGGAACAAGACCTTTATAAAGTATATATATATATATATATATATATATATATATATATATATATATATATATATATATATATATATATATATATATATATATATATTAGTGATGGATCGGATGTCATTTTTTCTAATATGCGAATGCGGATGTTGAATTTTCGAAAGTGCGGATGCGGATGTTGAATTTACAAAAAAGTGCGGATGCCGATGTTAATTTTTTGATGATGCGGATGCGTATGCCATCACTAATATATATATATATATATATATATATATATATATATATATATATATATATATATATATATATATATATATATATATATATATATATATATATATATATTA
>SEYY01019288.1:7500-12500 GCA_009176605.1 Armadillidium nasatum | reverse complement strand
ATATATATATATATATATATATATATATATATATATTATATATATATATTGTAAGTTTTTAAATTTGGTTACTATAAATAAGGATGAAAATAGTATGTTAAAGATCCATAATAGAGCTGGGAGGGAGGAAGGAGTTAAAAAAGAAAATCCGTTTCCTTCCTTTGTCCTATTTTGAATGGAAGGCTCGTGTGAAATTTCCACTCAATAACTTTCTATTGCAAAGGAAAAGACTTCCACACTACATCCCATTCATTCCATTTCTCATTCTAATAAATAGAATATTAATGTTCTCCCTTTATCCTTCTATATATTTTCCTTTCTATTAGCCTTTAGTTGTACACGAAATTAAGGATATTACATACAAATAATTTTTTTTCATAAACATTCAAGAATATATATATATATATATATATATATATATATATATATATATATATATATATATATATATATATATATATATATATATATATATATATATATATATATATATATATATATATATATATATATATATATATATATATATATATATATATATATATATATATATATATATATATATATATATATACACGGTGTCACGGGAGGAATCTGAAAAACTTTCAAAGGTGTATTACAGAAGGCATGTTAAGTGAAAAAGTTTATATCAACATAGGTTTGATTCGAGAGAGGTTAGAGAGTTACAGGTTGATGAGGTAACATGAGAAAAAATCAAAGAACACTTTTTATTTCTCAGAAATTAAAAGGACGAACAGCAATATACGATGAAGATAATGACATGTTCAAAATGACCACCAACTTCCAAAATACACTATTGTGCGCTAGTAGCTATGGAGTTTGACGCATCCTGTATTTGAAGATTCAGCCGTATTTCATCTGCAGCATTGAATATCCTCTGTATTAAGTCGTTGCGATTATTAATCATCACCGCATAGACAAGCTCTTTCCTGTGTACCCAGTTGATGGTGCTGACCCAGTAGTTTGGATACGTTTGATGAATATACTCTCACACTCTGCGCTCTGAATGCGCAGGTACCATGTCGTGTTGCAGATACATCCAGATTAGATTGCCAAAGGAACATCCAAAAGAATTGGTAGTTCTTTTTGTATAAAATTCCTGTATAAATTTCTTGGTTGTAGTCGTCTTGTTGAAGGATGTTGAATTCTTTGTACATCGTACGGGTATAAACCGTTATCGTGCAATGTTCTCCACACAGTGCAAGGGATTCGAAGACGCGCATAAATTCTACGGGTGCCAAGTCTGACACTGCGTTGCACCTATGAAGGATATCATCTAGTTGTTATAGTTAACCAGGCACCCTTCCTGTATGTAGTTAAAAAACGATCCAGTTTCATAAAGTCGTTTGTGTATAAATACTTATCGATTTGGCAGTAGATATCGCTGTGGGAAACGTCTATGATATTCCAGCAAGTAAGCTATCGCGTTACCATTACAAATGCCGTAAATGTGTAAATTAACCACAATGGTCACCTGTAAATAACAGTAACAATGACTACCACTATTTAGCGATCGTTTTCAAACTCCTTACAATTTTGTAACGAAGGTGAACATTTTGCATAAATTATAACTTCCCACCTTTTCTCATTCCAACCTGTGTTGTATGTTGATATAACTTTTGTTTCTTCAAATGGCTTACATAATACATACACCCTTGAAGTTTGGCACATTCCTCCCGGGACTATATATATATATATATATATATATATATATATATATATATATATATATATATATATATATATATATATATATATATATATATATATATATATATATATATATATATATATATATATATATATATATATAATAATTTTTTTCACTTAAATATAAAAGTATATTTTGTGGATGCCAAGGGTTTTCAAATATTTTTTATAATAAAGTTTATTAGAAAACGCTTAACGAATGAGGTCAAAATGTATTAAATATTTAGTTATTCATACAAAAATAGATAATATAGAATATTACAAATTTAAAAAATCATTATAAATGCTTTTTGTTTTGTTTTTTTTATATTTTTTTTTGCTATTTTCCTCATTGTGGCTTTACTATATCAATTTTCAACCAAAGGTGGATGTTCAGCATATATGCGCAACGATGTTCTTTGTTCTCGAGTCTCTAATTTGAAGTCTTCTGAATTCTCTACTTTATGGCTTAAGCTCTCTTGCAATTCTACTACTAAATTTATTTATTCTATCTATTTATCTCCTAAATGTACAGTCGTGAACAGAAGTTCGTTCCTATTATGCTGGAAATAAATATTTATATAAAATGGAGATCATTTCATAAAAGCTCTATTTTAAAATAAAAAGAGAATAAAAACATTGAGAGGGGCTTAATTAAACTGTGATTGGCTGAATCTGAGATGATCTCCATTTTATTTAAATATTTATTTCCAGCTTAATAGGAACGAACTTCTGTTCACGACTGTACAAACTATGAAAAATTCTTCGATTAATTAAACTCGAAAATAGAATACATCTTTCTTCTTATTTCTCCGAAATCATCATTTTAGGTGATTTCAATGTTCACCATCGTTAATGCCTCATTTAATTCTCATGATTAAGCAGGCGAACGCTCTTTATAGAGTTGCGTAACTTGTATGGAGTATGGATGTCTCATACATCTGAGTGATTACACTCTACATCTCTCCTTGGATAGTCACAGTCTATGGTTTTTGACCTTATCAATTCGTTCGCTTTCACAAACTCTTTAATGTCATTTTGCCAGTCGAAAAAAAAACACACACACACACACAAACAATGGACACCGGACTTCTGAACTTTACGGTTTCATACCCCCTCCATTGAGCAGGATATGTGGGACTCGCCCTTCTGTATAGTCTTATCCTTTCTTTTGTAAATTTCTCTGACCTCAAATTTAATTGCTATGCTCAGTCTTACATGTATTCTACAGGTAAAGACTAAAATACTCCGTTTATCTATTTTCCCCATTTTCATTTATTTAACCCTTCTAAAATTTCCCAACTCTGGTGGAGATTAATAGGCCTCTTGCTTTTGCCCACCAGTTATATATATATATATATATTATATATATATATATATATATATTATATATATATATATATATTTACCCTATATATATATATATATATATATATATATATATATATATATATATATATATATATATATATATATATATATATATATATATATATATATATATATATATAATATATCTCTCTCTCTCTCTCTCTCTCTCTCTCTCTCTCTCTCTCTCTCTCTCTCTCTCTCTCTCTCTCTCTCTCTCTCTCTCTCTCTCTCTCTCTCTCTCTCTCTCTCTCTCTCTCTCTCTCTCTCTCTCTCTCTCTCTCCTCTCTCTCTCTCTCTCTCTCTCTCTCTCTCTCTCTCTCTCTCTCTCTCTCTCTCTCTCTCTCTCTCTCTCTCTCTCTCTCTCTCTCTCTCTCTCTCTCTCTCTCTCTCTCTCTCTCTCTCTCTCTCTCTCTCTCTCTCTCTCTCTCTCTCTCTCTCTCTCTCTCTCTCTCTCTCTCTCTCTCTCTCTCTCTCTCTCTCTCTCTCTCTCTCTCTCTCTCTCTCTCTCTCTCTCTCTCTCTCTCTCTCTCTCTCTCTCTCTCTCTCTCTCTCTCTCTCTCTCTCTCTCTCTCTCTCTCTCTCTCTCTCTCTCTCTCTCTCTCTCTCTCTCTCTCTCTCTCTCTCGTTGAGCTTTGAATGAAAATGAACTGTTTGGACAAACACCAAGTCTTTGATACGCAATCATATCTCACAAGATAGATTTCCGATATCATTCAAGGTTTGTAACAAGAAGAGAAACGCCGAGATTAGCAAGAGGGGAAAGAGGAGCCGAGCGCGGTTCTTTGGCACACTTAATGTCTAACTTTGATTACAATTGTTTACTTATTATATTTATATATATATATATATATATATATATATATATATATATATATATATATATATATATATATATATAATATATATATATATATATATATATATATATATATATTGCAAATTTTTTTTTATTATATACATTATTTTCATTATTACTCAAGGTTCTTTTTTCTCTTTTAAAATAGACATGTATTTTTTTTTCTTTTAAAATATACATGCTTAAATTTTTAATATTTTTATGTCGTCATATGATCACTTCAATATAAAAAGTATACAATTAGAAAAATTTTACATTTTTTTAAAAAATTTAATTTTTCCAAAAAATTTTTTTTAAAAGACTTAAAAGTCTTTAAGATCTGTAGTAATGTATGCGTCTTAAACAGAAAGGTCATACTCATTATCAGGAAATATATTTTTACTTTTTCCACATTTTTAGGTCTATTTCAAGTTTTATTTTTTTTCAATAAAGTATGATCCAGTATTATCTACTGGTTTACAAAATAGCATGACAGGCAGGGTATAGAGTTCCCACTGGAAGGGGCGCAGTTTCTCAGCGGATTTCCCTTATATCTTACTTAAATTCATATTTATAATTAATAATACAGGTACGTAACTGATATAATTATTTTATACCTATCTTATCATTGCTTGATAGGATTTTCAGACCTGTTCCTCTCACTTTGCAGCGGGATACGATTCGCTGCTAGTCATGCATTTATAATTTATTTACTCATGGATGTAGGTTTGACACAGAATAAACCGCGAAATAATTTCTTATGTGACATCCAAATGGTACGTGAGTCGATTTCGCGTCCACAACTCGAATATTAGCTAGAGTGTTAAAATTCTGACCAAAATATATCAGAACCCTTTGTCTCTATCGAAATAATTCATTTAGCAAAAATGCAGCCCCTAACAGGGTGGATACCCTCACGTAATACGAAAATTGTAAGTCCTTTATGTTTCGAGTTATTGAGGATTAAAAAACCATCAAAACGTTCAAAAACCTACGAAGAAAACTTAACATAAGCTCATTCCGATGAATTAAATTAACTTTCTGGAGATTTTATCTCCGAACCGATAGCTGATAGCGTCAAGCG